>CAXIUP010000203.1:57500-105000 GCA_964035015.1 Corallium rubrum | reverse complement strand
TGGTACAGTCTAGATATGGCATGACAGCCATTTATAATTTTTAACATGTACAAAAAATTTTTGCATGTACAAAGAATTTTTAGCATGTACAAAGTTATAGACTATTTACAGTTATATTTTCTTATATTTTAAAAAATATTTAGTATATTATATTTATGTATTTGTAATTAGTAGGCGAAGAGCCACCTTGTGGATGAACTACTAATAAAGCCATTATTATTATTATTATTATTATTATTATTATTATTATTATTATTATTATTATTTATACCCCAAGCGATTGTCGGTGACAACCGCTTGTGGGACAATAGCTGTCATACGCACATCCAGAGAGCGTAAAGCGGTATGGGGTCAGAGTGCTCAAACTACCACAAGGCTAGTGGGCTTTGCATATACATATATATATATATATATATATATATATATACTATTTACAAAATGAGTGGCCGTTCTGTATCGGGGTATACAGACACGAGGCGAAGCCGAGTGCCTGTATCCTGACACTGAACGGCCACAAATTTTGTAAATTACTTCTAAAACGCCTATTAAATTAGCTAACACTATATCATGTTAAGAGCTGATAAATCGTCAAGGTAAGGATTATGCTACGATTATTAAACTAGTTGATGTGAGCATGCGCTATGATTTAGTATTAGTCCCACATTTTATATTCTAAGTGACCTGCCATGTGACCACAAATGTGACCACCATTTGTTGTTTGCATCTCATCTTGTATGAGGGCGCCACCGCAATTTTCCCTTTCGTAAACGGTCGATGCCTTCCGAAACGGTCGATGCCTTCCCTGCCCGCGTTGAATCATGGGTATTATGCAGATTGTCGAAATATATAAAAGATGGCGAATAATGACAAAGCGTTGGATATTGAAGGATTAATAGAGTCAGCTGTGAGCGAACTGAATAAGCGTTATGATCCTGATAATATTTCAGCTGCAGAGAAACAGGACCTTCAAACTGCAGTCTTAGAAAAGCTTCCTGAGGACACTCGGTATGTAATCAAAAGTATGTTTTGTTGCGACCCTAAGGACCTTTCGACGTTAAAAATTTATGTCACGACAGAAGATCTGACTGTGGAGGGCTTGGAAGGCTGGCTTGCAGAATACCAAACAATCAATCAAGTAACCCTAAGGGTTAAAGCCAAGAAAAAACAAACCAAAGGATATCTTGTACAAAATTACTATCGGTGTCAACATAATACTAGAAACCGGAGTCCAAATAAGGATCCACAACAGAAACTGAAGTTCAATCCAACTGCAAGAGTCAAAAATACTAACTGCCCTTTTCAGTTAGCAGTAAAGATAGATTCCAGTAACACATGTCATATTAATATTGACCTGGAACACAATCACTCAACTACCAATCTTGAGTCATCAAATTTCAAAGATTTATCACACGATTGCCTGCTGAAAGTGAAACAGCTTTATGCAGCTGGTCATACACCAGCAGGGGCACGTCAGCAATTCCTGAAGGAACTGAAAGCATCGTGTATTAATGACATAGAATATCATCTAAAAAAGGCTGATCGCTCCATAACCCCACGCAACAGAGACTTTCATTACCTATATGATCAGTACAACAAGGAGAACTTTGGAGGGAAAAATGTTGAAATGTATGAAAAGCTTGCAGAAAAGATTGGTGAGTACAATAAAGAACATCGTGAAGCATCGACTGACTATCAGTTATATGGGGGGGATGAGACTCCACTTCTTATTGCCATTGTTACTCCCTTGATGAAACGTGTTCATCAAAATATACCTCAAAGTGGAGAGCTTTTGTTCGTAGATGCTACATCGAACACTGAGGAACACAACCTTAAGGTTTTTTTATTCTGTACACACAATGTTTCTGGTGCTCTTCCATGTGGTGTATTGATAACGAGTGATGAGAAGGAAAGCACTCTGAAACATGGTTTTCAAATGTTGAAGAACTGCTTCCCAGAAGATGCCTTCTATGCTCGTGGTCGTGATTTGGGGCCAAAGTTAATCCTTACTGACAACTGTAGGGAGGAAAGGAATGCTCTACAGTTTACATGGCCATTAGCCACCTTACTTTTGTGCATTTTTCATATATTACAGCAGACGTGGAGATGGCTTGTAGAACGAAAACATGGAATTAGCCAGTCGCACCGTCCTCACATTTTTAATCTCTTCAAAACAACATTATATGCAAGTTCCGAAGAGTCATTTGAGGAGTGCTATAGTGATTTACTTGGTGATGAAATTGTTCAATCATATGAGAATGCCCTAAAATACTTTGAGGATTTAGAAGATGTAAAGCAGGAGTTTGCTCTCTGTTTTCGTTCAGATCTCATGACAAGAGGCAATAGAACAAACAATTTCGTGGAAGCCCAGTTTTTGGTGTTAAAGGATGTGATTCTAAAACGTGTGAAAGAGTACAATGTTGTGGCCCTAATTGACAGAATAACAGTAGATCTGGAGAACCACTACAAGGATAAGATGCTTTCAATAGCTGACGGAAGTTTTGATGGCAATTTTAGGAGCCGTTTTGTTGGAAAGGGGAGGAAAGATGACCCAACAGGATACAAAATTCCTACAGAGGAAGAAAAGAGGAAATTCATGGAAACTATTAAAACATATCCAAATGATGTTTTTGAAGTACAAAGTGTATCTGATGTGGAAAAGAGGTACATGTACAATATAATTATTATTGAATCAGAGGCAGACACTTTACAAACATTTTGTTGTTTGTTTGTTTTTTTGTTTGTTTGTTTGTTGGTTGTTTTTTGGGGGGTTTTTTGTGGGGTTTTTTTGTGGGGCGGGGGGGGGGGGGGTGTGTGAATTTAGGTTGTCAACATATAACCACCTTTTGTTGCTGGAAATCTTAGTTCTTTTGGGCCTTAAATTTTATGCAATATAATAGCTTAATTTATAGCCTACCAATGCTTTCATGGTTGAAAAATTATTGTTACAACTTTGTTGCACAGTTATTCAGCTATCATTCAAAGATTTTTTAAATTATTGGGGGAAGGGGGTTGCCCCCTGTCCCCTAGTGTCCCCACTATATTCAATGTCATATGTACAATAATAGATGGATTTTATTTTGTATTCTTTATCTAACATTTTCATTCTCCATGTGGAAGGTAAAATATAAAGTTGTTAGTAATACACTGGCCCTCCCCCTGCCACAGTCCTTAGGAGGAAATGACATTTCTTAATATAAACACATTCATGCTGACTGATGCTTTCATTTGTGAAATTAACACAGAATATAATTGAGTGTGGCTATGTTACAGTATGTGTAAATTTTAGCACTTAGTTCAACCAGTACACTTCTTTCTGATTTGTTTCTGTTTCTGAATTGGTTTAGAAAAACTGGTTTAGAAATATTGCATTAAAGGCTGAAATAGATCGCAACATAACTATTAACTATAACAGAGCCAATTTTGCAACTTAAAGCACTAGTCATTGTGTTTTTATTACATCAAGAAAAAACAGTTAAAGTGACATACAGTAGTTTGATAATTTGAGCAATATAATTTATCTATGTTGCAAGTAAAAGCCTGGGCTTTGAATTCAGAACATACAAATTTTATTTGTACTGTATTGTTCACTAGACAGAACTCTCAATACTTAGGGACTGGTCATTAATAATGGGAGGGGGGCTGTGGGTGAGAAAAGGGGGGGCAGTCTGAACTATTTTTAGCCTGAATGGGGGCATCCTCAAAACCAAAATATGTCAAGAATAGAATAAGACTGAATAAAATAACAGGACCACAGAATATTAATTATTCGATAAGGATTATGGAGTTCAGGGGGGCGTCATAAAAATAAATTTCATGCTGTTGGGGGTGGTGGTCCCAAGAACAAGTGAATTGGTGTGAATTTCTCACCCACTGCTTCCCCCCCCCTCCCATTATTAATTACCAGTCTCTTAAACAATCTCACTTTAATTTATTTGCAGATACACAGTTGACATGCTACTTGGAGTTTGTAGCTGTGATCATGGGAAAGATGGTTCACCATGCAAACATCAATATTTGCTCTGGGCAGGTGGAAAAGCAAATGGAATCAACTTTGTACCTGTCACCAGTGCTAAACTCAGGCAGAAGTTAGCTTGGGTTGCTCTTGGTGCATCGTTACCTGTAAACCATTACACAACATTGCGTTGTAATGTTCATGATTGTGAGTTAACCTCACCTCCAAGAGAGACCAGCACACACGCACCTGAAATTTTAGAGGACACTGCTCCACTGCAGTTGTACGACATTCCTCAAATGCAAGCAGAAGATGATGCAGGATTTAGCCATCAAGGAACAATAAGGAAAGCTGTTGACTGTCTGCAACAGTCTTGCAATATCCTTGTAGAAAAGCTTGAAAGCTGCCAAGATCAAGCACTTGCGACCGGGATTATAAAGTTCAGTGAAAGATTAAACCTCCTCACCAGATCTATGCAAGGTAATCTCACTTCTGCACTATTTACCTTTGGAGTAAATCAACTAAGTAAAGGAAAGAATGGAAAAAAGATCAAGGTACAGCCGAACAGAAAGCGCAAATCAGGCAATTGCAGTAGACAAGCTGTTGCAAAAGGTAGAACTGCCACTTTAAAAGCACTTGAGCTGCCAGCCAAAAAGGCAAAAAGGAGCCACAATTTGGCTCTTTCTGTAAAACAAAACACTAATTTGGCCAAGAAATCTGGGTCACATGTGATGCACTCAAAGACCACACACTTTTCAAAGTAACTCTGTTGCTATGTAAACTGTAAATTAACCTAAAGTATTTATGGACAAAACGTTTGAGTTGAGTTAACCTGAGTATCAGGCTCTAGAGAGCCTGGCAAATAGAGCCTGACACAAATCTTAATCTCGTCGCTCTCCACCCAAAGTAAAGTTTATATTTAGTATCCATAGTCTGGCAGCATATGTAATCCCGTGGGAATTTCGTGAAGAAAGCAAGCGACTAGTCTAGTTGTGTTAAGGGGACCATAAGGAACATGAAAAATGTTGTTGGCAATTTTGCAACTCACACGGACGCCTAAAATTTAACTTTTTTTACAATTAGCCTATTAAACTACTAATACCAAAAAATTTTTAAAATTTAAGGTTCACGTATAGTAAATATAACCTGGATCATCAGAAAGCTTGGGAAAAACTGTATATAGGTCATTTAAACGGTTACCATCGTTTTCTAAGTCCATTTTGAGTTACGTGTAGTTAAATCTGTAAAATGCACTGGTATTTCGAGCCATTTTGCGTTTTTTCAGATTTCGAGCTGTAATAACTCATCAATAGTTAGGAAATTCAGTATTACGAGTTAAATGACCTATGTGTAGTTTTTTGCAAGCTTTCTAACGATATAGGTTATACTTGCCACAAGCGACCTTGAAATTTCACTTTTTTATTGATCATAGCAGTTTAATGGGCTAATCGTCAGAAAAGCTAAATTACAGCGTTCGTTGCAAGTTCCAAAATTGCCGACAACATTTTTTTGGTTTCTTACGGTCTCCATAACTTATGCAGATATGTGACAAGATTTCAGCATTAAATGCCTATGGGACTTCATTTCATGACCTATGCTCCCCGACTACCAATCAAAATGTCACAGGAGAAATGTCAATTTCACACAACAACAATCTAATTATAGTTACAACTACTAAATACCATAAACTTCGGATTATAAGCCCCCCCCCCTCCCCATTTATAAGCCCCTCCGTTTATAAGCCCGTCTACTTACAAAAATTATATTCCGGTTATAAGCCCCCTCCCCCCCTCGAATATAAGCTCCCCCGTGTATAAGCCCACCCCAAACCCCTTACGAAATTGTATAAGCCCGGGCTTATAATCCGTGCAGTTTACGGTATATCATAAAAATAGTATTACCTAATTAGTATTAACCAAATAACCAATCAAAGAGACATTAAAATTTCTTTTTCTGATAGACCAATCAGGTGAAAAGCCGGATTTTGGCTTTTTTACATGCAGCCAGGCAGGGATTTGTGTCAGGCCATCTTTCCCAATTCCCTCCACTGTCCGCATTTGAGGAAGGGAAAATGGCCTGATACTCAGGTTAAAGTTGAGTTACATTTTAGTGCGAAAGCATTATTTTACTAAGTGTAAACATTCCAGTCTGAGCATGCTTACAGTGAGTCCCTTTGTAGATTCGAAACTAATTTGCAGCAATTTTACATAGATTGGACTGTACTTTTGTTTAAACTTAACAGAAGTGTTTTCAGATATAAACAATAAAACTTCAGTTAACAAATAAGTTAATTGTACAATTTACTTATGCATTTTCAAATGTTTGGTCAAATTTGATTTTGTACTGAAACCTCTTCCACAAATTTCACACATGATCTTTTCTCTGTCACTGTGGACTGTCTCTCCAGATTTCGCTTGTTCATGAAACATTTCTGGCAAACAGAACATTGGAATTCATGCGAGTGTTCCTTGGCCACATGATTTTTCAAAGCGATCTTGTGTGGGAAAGTTTTGTCACAGTGAGTGCAGCATACATTTCCACATCCTTTTTTATGGTAGCGGTAGTCCTTTTCACGGCTGAAAATTTTTTGGCAGCTGTCACATTGCTTTTTCATATCCACTAACCCTGTGTCAATATCCTCTCTTCTTCGTTGGGCCTCATCCCTCCAGTCCTGTAAGAACAAGTTTAGTATAAGTAAAAAAGTACCACAGTCTATTCAAATATATTTTCTAGATAAAAGGCAGTGAAGAAAGTTTACCCTTTTGTTAGGCAGTGATGGAGAAATGACTTTAACAGGGAGAAAATAACTAACAGAGTTGCAGTTCTCATGTGCTTAATCAATTTTCAAATTCTCATTTCAAACTTCAAAGGGAGGGGGAGAGATGGTCACTCTTGGAATTGGCTCCTGCTTTACTAAAATAACTCATTAGCATTCCTAAAGACTTCAGTGTAATTGTGAAAAATACCCTAGCTGGGTCCTACCCCCCCCCCCCACCCCGGGGAAAGGTGGGGATAGCAGGGGGAATGTGTTCCCAAGGCTCTGGGGCATTTGCAGGAATTTGATCGTTGGGGATCCCCAGGGGTGGGGGCTTTGTATAGTGTCTGCAGTCTGTTTGGTCAGCAGCCGTACACAAGAAAGCTTAAAAGAAGCCAAGGTATCAGTATCAGATATTTTCATCCTTTTGGATCACTTTGGACGTTTGGCAGTTTGAAATTCTATTTTCTCAAGTATAAAGTTGTCTTTTACATATCTATTTATAGTATTTAAATATTGTTCAGATATACTCTAGGTACAATATCTCAAAGTTTGTGTAGATAGTGTGTTGTACAGTTGTCTGTACTCTGTATGTTTATTTAAAGGACATTATGTTATCTGCTTTTATAATCAGTGATGGCCCCAGGTAGGGGGGCTTTGGTGTGTATTTGGGTGGTGGAAAAAACAAATCCCCACCTTTCCCTGGGGTGGGGTGGGGTGGGGGGGGGGGGGGTGGTGGTTAATATTGACTCATGCATTATAATGTCTGGAAACATGATTAAATAATTAGGTGCACAAACGTGAACAACAAGATAGAACAAAGACTTTCGCCAGGTTTTCAGACAATTTTTTCTGTTGACAATTGTACCATTCAAGGATAAATACTATGAATACATACTTTTCTTCTTTCACCAAGTTGTATCCACATTTTAGATGCAACCGAGGACATTTCCCCAACATCAGCATGATTTCCAAGTTTGGTTACAATTAACGGCTAAACAATTGAACAGAAGTGCAAGGATATAGAAATACAGTATACTATTTGTCTCTTGACGTATTTCATTAAAACAGAGTTATAAGTATATATATATATATATATATATATATATATATATATATATAATAGAAAATCACAATTTCTGTGAAATAATATATTCCCTAACATGCTGTGATATTACATACCAAAGCTCTTACCACAATTTATGTTACAAAATACTACATTTAGCTAGAGCCTAGAAATATGTCTTTAACATATTATAATTATTAGCTTTATTTTTATTTTTATTTGGCCAGTGCTTGACATATACATACATAATGCCATACATTTTTGGTAAGCGAAGAGCCACTCTGTGGATGTATTGCCAATAAATCGTTATTATTATTATTATATTATTATTATTAATGCATGATTTTAGGCCTTTAGGGTCTTCGACAAAGTCACAAAGTATAGATCACTAGCAGTTTGACTGTTTGAGCCTATAACTACACAATAGCAAGTATGATCTGAACCCTTCCGGGCCTTTCTCGTCCTTACATTTGAAACATTTGAAAGGAATCTTTTTTCGGTATTTAACGAGATCATAAAAGTTCTTTTATAGTACTTGGAAGCGCGTCATATTGCACGCTAATTTACATTATTATTTATGTAAATTATATAGCAGTTATTGTGAATCAAAAGAATAAAAAGAGGGCTACAATCTACTATTCCAAAACATAAATTCCAAACATACCGCAACTTCTTGATAAAATGCATTCCAACCACTCTGTCTTTTGATGGAAACTTTCTTGGAGTTTCCCGTTGAATTTTCCGCCATTGTTTCTTCAGCTGTCCTGCATAATACCCATGATTCAACGCGGGCAGGGAAGGCATCGACCGTTTCGGAAGGCATCGACCGTTTACGAAAGGGAAAATTGCGGCGCCACCAGCGTACCTCACTCAAGGTAGTTGAATACGAAGTGTCTGTACACTTGCTACAGAACTGATATCAGTGTCTGTATAAATGTGATACTGATACAGAACTGATGTTTTATTAAAGTTCTGTATCACGATACATTTACAGACACTGTGATTTCAGTAACAAATTTATCACTGAGATGCTGTACACATCAAATATCACAAAAACAAAACTTTGTAAAGATGAGGAAATATATTTTCTATAATTCTTCGTATTTTTTAGCAAGTTTTGGTTAGCGTTTGGTCGTAGCGATGTTTTCTAAAACTTTGTCATGAGTGAAGAACATATTGAACATGAATTAAGTACATAAAAGTCCGTAACACCGAAGTAAAAACACCAGAATAAAAGGTCGTTTCAGCATATATTTAAATGTGTGTACATGTTCGGTTCCAATCTAGGATGTTATTTACTTTTTTTTTTGAAATTATGTACTGACGAAGACTGTTGTCTTGTTAACATCGTCTGCGAATAAACAGAATGACCACTGTTAAAATGAAATCAGTTGTTTAAAACTTTTCTTTTATCTTTACTGTTTTTTTATCGACCTATGAAATTATTGAACACGTCGGACTTGCCATAAAAGTCATTTTCAAAACTTTTTAAATGTGTATATAGAACATAGGTAGTTTTTAAAAACATTTGATGTAATTCCATTTGTATTTCTCAGCATAAGAATGGAAATAAAGATTATTATTATACAAAAACAATTAGTCACCTCAGCCTCGGTAACTATCGGTGTATTTACCTCACCGCTTCACGGCCCAGTAAATATTCACCGATAGTCACCTCGACTTCGCTGACTAATTGTTAATATTCATTTCAAGGTCCCCATAATAACTATTTTATTTTGGGAAATCGATATCCTATATGGTGGCGTGAAGACGTTTCAAGGTCCCCACAAAACACATTTGATGAGAAAAGACATAAAATTTTCAATAACAACTCTTTTAACTATATTTATACTCTTGGAATATAACCTATAAATGTATAATCTGCAGTGTTGCGGCTGATGATCCATGTAAGCAATTGTGCAAGTGAATAGTGCACGATGTCGCTACAATGTCAATGATCATAACTATAGTTATTTCAAGGTCCCCATATACGGTTTCAAGAGAAAAGGAAGAACTATATAGCAGAAGAAATCCGAAGGGGAAAAGTATCTATCACACTTACACAGGAGCGCTTAGCCGCCGATGTTTACGAGTTACGCACCTGCATTGACACTGGCGTTGTTACAACCGAAATAAGAGGTACGTTCAAAGCTTCTACTCAGCCGTGTGATACCAGTGCATTAAATCACGAAGAGGTTGAGTGTAAAACTGACAACCAAAGGGGAAAGATGGCGCAAGACGGAAAAGCTTTTGGCCGATGTGTGGTCATCGATGAGAGCTGTGGTAGAGCATTTAAGAAGGTTGAATTAAGTCAGTCTTCGGTCGCGCTGGATCTGACATGGGATGAGCCTAATCGACCAAAATGCTCTTGTTCATGCGGGGAAATTGCGGCCGAAATGGAAAGTATAAAACTTGATATTGTTGTTTTGCAGAAGTTGGTCGAAGACAGAATGCATAACCCAAGTTATGATAAAGTAAAAGATGATCTAATACAATCACTCAAGCAGAATTTAACCAATGCAGATCAACGCTGCCATGACTTAAGTCAGAAGCTCGTTGAAAAAGATAATGAAATTCTTAAATTAACTGAGAAAGTTCGCTCCCTTGAGGAAACCCGACAACAAAACGTGGACGAAGGTAGCCCTAAAGGAATTGAAAACGAGTTACCCGTGAGACATAAATTATCTAGAGAGAGTTTGGTACACTGCCTTGCCTCTCTGCCTTTATGCGGAGAGCAAACAATACCGGAAAAAGTTACAGGTCCATCATTTCCTATAATGAGAATAAATTAAATCAATCACAACATAGCCCATCGCATGCACACCGAAATTATGTAAGTAAGCCACAAGCGAAAGGACAACCACTTTCGGAAACGCCGAATGAAGAATCTCTCACAATGGGAGATGATACAGCAAGAAAGGTTAGAATGGAAGAAATACCTAGAGTTTGTCGGTCAATTAACAGGGGGGCTGACTCACAAGTAAAATCTATCCCTGTTGCCGGTAGTAACTCATTTATATCACGATCTATAACTAAAATAAGACGCAGACATAATTCACAAACCTGCATGATGGAAACGCGGTACGGGTTTCGAAGCGTCCAAGATGGGAAACTTAACGTCAGTTCAAGACCTATTCCTACAAGAATGACTTGCCGTGAACCCGATAATCAATCTAGAGTTCATGATATTCAAAGGAAAGCGGTCAACGACAGCGTCTTAAAGAGGATAAAACATCAGAAGTCTTATGATACACCAATTATCCTTTCGGCTAATGTTAGGGCAATAACAACTAAGGTGGACGAGATCCAGCAGATCGCCGAACTAATTTCTGCATGCAATATGCATAACAGAAACTTGGTTGTCCCATGACGTTCCAGATTCCAGTGTGTCTATTCCTGGCTATAACCTATTTCGCAAGATCGTGTCAATACTTCTGGTGGAGGAGTGTGTATTTATTTAGACCATAATATACCATGCACGCTTCTAGAATCTTGTGATCAAGACGAAGTTGAATCAATTTGGGTATCAATGAGACAGGATAGTTTACCAAGACGAATTACATATTTTGTCCTAGCCGTGATATACCATTCAACCAGTAACAGACAACCTGAGAATGTTATTTTACAGGAAACGTCCAGAAAAACCTTGACGCGTTAATGTCCAAACAGCCAAACGCTCTTGTTGTAATAACTGGAGATTTCAACCCTACCTCGACGGGATTTCAATTCAAAGATATAGCTCAAGTAAACCATCTAAAACTAGTAACATTTAAAACCAGGGATACCGGTATTTTGGACTGTTTTTTTACGAATAAACCGAAGCTGTTCAACGTATCTCAACTACCTAAAGTTGGATCTTCAGATCATTACACATTCCATCTATCCATCTATCCATCTATCCATCTACCCATCCACCCATCCACCCATCCACCCATCCACCCATCCACCCATCCACCCATCCACCCATCCACCCATCCACCCATCCACCCATCCACCCATCCACCCACCCACCCACCCACCCACCCAAACAAACAACCACCCACCCACCCACCCACCCACCCACCCATGAAAGCAATGAAAGTGAATAGTGCATGTATGATGTTGCTATACAGTGTCATGACCATTTATATCTATATTCATTTCAAGGTCCCCATAATAACTATTTTATTATAGGGAAATCGATATCCTATATGGTGGAGTGAAGACATTTCAAGGTCCCCACAAAACACATTTGATGAGAAAAGACATAAAATTTTCAATAACAACTCTTAACTTTATTTATTATATGCATGACAAAATTACTGCAATCTGATTGGCTAAGAGGAGTGCAATTATATCGTTAATTGCACTCTCCGGAGTGCAAATTAATGTTACCATGGTAACAGTGGTAAAAAATAAAATTCAAAATGGCGGCGTATTTTCAAATTGAAAGATTCTGACTTTTCCAACGACTTGTGGAACACTTTCAACTGAAAATTTCATGTAAATATTTGAAGATCAATACAGGTAACATCTGCTCACCATAAGTGAAACTGTTTGTTGTCCAATTGTAACGAAACAAGATGTTTTCAAACGCGCGAATTACTACGAAGCGTACCACAAGGATTGACACTTCAGGTAATTGTAAATTGGTTTTGAAGTTTGTGATTACTTATAGTTAGTTGCCAGAAAGAAAAATTAATTCACTGCTTTGAATAACTTTTTAAGATTGTCTGTGGTTGTATGGCCAATAAACATTCAAATTAAAACAAAATTTTTTGACTGTAATTAAGATAGACATCGTAATTTTGTCATGCATATAATAAACTACGGCTCGTGCAATTTTGGATCAATTTTCAAATATCACTTGTAGTGTAAAATCATTAATTGCACTCGCTATCATATGATTACCTATACTTATACTCTTGGAATATAACTTATAAATGTATAATCTGCAGGGTTGCGGTTGATGATCCATGTAAGCAATTATGCAAGTGAATAGTGCACGATGTCGCACGATCATAACTATAGTTATTTCAAGGTCCCCATATACGGTTTCAAGAGAAAAGATGAATACGTATACACAATCTAAAAGCAGAATAATATCTTTTGCACCGTGTAGCTCCATGATATCCATGAAAGCAATGAAAGTGGTACATGCATGATGTTACTACAGTGTTATGACCATTTATAAAATAAGTTGTCCTCTACGCACGCTCTGATTGGCTGGGCTCCGTGCATTTATCAGTGTATGAAGATCATGAATGGCGTGGAGTGGCGAAAGAAATTGAGTATCGCCTCGTGCCTTTTCACTTTCTTCGTGTTCAAATGAGGCCAAACGTGCATTTATAAGAGTATATAGGCACGGAACTTTATGTTTTATTTGTTAAATATAATTATATCCATTTGAAGGTCCCCATAATAACTCTTTCGTGAAAAAGGCGCATAATTTTGATTTTCAATGATACCACTGTAACGTTTTGCCGATGTTCATGTGGGTTGTTGACCTGAGCGTGTTGATTGCTGCAGAAGCCGAGGTAGAAAGACACAACAGCAGTTTGTAAATGATGTTCTTTACTGAACGACAACTCAACAACTACCGTATCACGACAGTGCTCACGCTATTTACGCAATTTACACATTTACACAGTATATACGACTACAAACTAAATACAAGTCCCCATAGCGCTGCACGTCACATTATTCCCCCCTTTCAAAAACACGTCCTCATGTCTGCTCTACAATATCTATAGACACTGACATAATCTAAAAGTACTATATAACTCAGGCCAGCTAAATACAAACTCGACATCTACTACTACTATTTACTGTTACTTAAACTATACAACTGACATGCAATTATAGCAAAATTCTATGCAGGTTCTTTGAACCGAAACAACCATCGGTCTTTCAGAGTCATCTGAACACCATCAAGTTCTTAAACAAAGCAGTTCAATTAACTAAAATAACGTTAAGACAGTCTATAACACCACACAAAGCGATTGGTTAACAACTCAAGGTTTCCCGTACAGTTCATTCAGTTGCTCGCGTTCAGGTCCCAAACCAAAGTTTGTAACGCAAACGTCTTCCCTTACGTGGTCATGCATGATGCATCGAGTTATGCATTCACAGTTTCTCATGACATATCTCACAGCTAACGAAGACGTTAATACTCCTTACTCACTCGCTGAGACAGCTGCAAGAAACCGACGAGCTTTTCTTGAACAAACAGGTACCGTATCACAATGTCATACTCTTTGAAATTAAAACAAGGTTACACAACATCAACTTCTTCCATGTTATACAGACTACAATCCACCGACTCCTCGTCGATTTAATGCACAAGTTCTCTCCAAGAACTTAAAATATCTTGACCTTCCGTCACGAACACGCACTCGAGTTCCACGAACTCCAACACTGCTGTCTCCTCTAGTCCCACTTAGTCACTTTTCATTCAAACTGCTAACTTTTTCTTTTTTACGTTTGCCAGTTCGGCGAAGTTCCAAATCTACGACTTTATACGCGCGGGCGTATTGATGCTGACAAATACTCGCGTACTGACACTGGCTACTGATGGCTGGCGAATTTACGCTGACGTTGACTTCAAAACGCAACGGTCACTCAATGGCGTTGACATTATTCTTTTAACAACCAAGTTCGTACCTTTTGGTTCTTTATTTCTTTAACTAGACTTTCTTAAAATTAACGTAGCTACTAATGTCCAACATATAGTGAGCTTAATATATACAGCTCGCTGGTAACCAGATGACACAATCTTTGGCACTTGTCCAAATAGCTTCTCGCGAATTTCAATCATTGACCACTAGTCTATATACTTCGGGTTTTCATTCAACCGCGTTGAGATTTTCAGAGTCGTTCAGACTCGCCAGTTGCACGAACTCGTCTGCCGAAACTTCATGATAGCCGTAACACACTCCGAACTGCCACTATCTTTGCAGATAAACAGATCCCGCCGCTGGCACCAGTGTAACGTTTTGCCGATGTTCCGGCGGGTTGTTAACCTGAGTGTGTTGATTGCCGCCCAAGCCGAGGTAGAAGGCACAACAGCAGTTTGTAAAAGATGTTCTTTACTGGACGACAACTCAACAACTACCGTATCACGACAGTGCTCACGCTATTTACACAAATGCACACGTCAACTACACAATCACGACTACAGTACATACGACTACAAACTAAGTACAAGTCCCCGTAGCGCTGCACGCTACATTACGTTTACTGTAGGTCTTCTCAATATGTATACCGGTATAACAGTGAATGTTTAAATATTATTTGCAGTATTGCTGATATCCACGAACTCAATGAAAGTACTATATATAGGCATTGGTCTTGCTATAGAACGTAAATATGCTATAACTTCAGGCTACAGTATAGTTATTTCAAGGTCCCCATAACAACGGTTTTAAGAGAAAAGGTGTGTAACTTTTCTTATAATAATATTTCAATATACTTAATTTAAATGCAAAAATATGTCTTCCGTAGAATAGCTGATATCCATGCATGAAAGCGATGAAAGTGAATAGTGCATGAACGGTTGGTACAACGTCAGTGGCTGTAACTATTGTCGTTTCAAGGTCCCCACAACATGACTTCATGAGGAAAAACGAATAACTCTTAACGATAAACACTTCACTATATGATTCAGATCTATATAACTCAATACATACAACCGAAACTGAGTGTAAATATAGCATCTGCAGCGTATAGTCGATATCCATGCATGAAAGCAATGCAAGTGAATAGTGCATGCATGCATGGGCTACGATGTTGTTACAACGTCAATAACTGTAACTATTAGTCATATCAAGTCCCCACAACGATTTTGTGAGAAAATGCGTATAATTTTAAATGATACCACTTTTGTATATACTTCTATATATAAGTTATAGTCTCGATATAGTTCTAGTTCAATACGAACAGTGGTAAATGTAAAAATGTATCATCTGTAGCATAAATTACATGTAGCCGATATACATGAAAAGCAGGGGCGGATCTAGGATTTTTCGTACGTTAATCAAAATTTTATGACGTCATCGATGACGTCATACCTGATGACGTCATGTGACGTCAGGGTGGCAGTCCGATTTTCGTGGGGAGTAGATGTTTTATTTTATCAAACTACAGATACGTCAATGCGATACTTTTCGCCATTAACAATGTTCAGTAGAATAAGACTGTTTCGCCCCATATCAGGGCTCATCAAATTATTATTATCAAATTATTATATATTAACTAAATAAGTACACTAGCACAGCTCCATATTTATTATTAATTTCAAATATATTTTCGACTGATTGACGCTTATATCAAACATAATATCAGTAATATCATTGTCACAGCAAGTCAACAATTCAGAGAACAACTTACAACTGGACATCAAATTTATACATAGTGACCATTGACCAAGCCATGTGATATGATATGAATATCGGTAAATTCGCTATAAACAGACTAGGGCTAAAATTCCACAATCCAAATGACAAAAGGCACCAAATCTAATACTATAGCCTATAGGTACAGTCTTAGCCACAGGCTAATCAGCATAGACACCATGACAGACTGCGTTTGGAGCCTTATTATAAACTTAATATACTTTAATATACAGTCTGGAAAACTCTCAAGATACGAGCGCAAAAAATATGCAAATTAGTAGCCACACGTGCAGCCGGATTATATTTAGATTTATTAGATCGCGAAAACCTTCGATAAACAATATAATAAATGCCCAATTTAGTTAAATAGGTTATGTTTACCTTATGGCCGTAGAAGACTTGTTCTTCTTGTCGTCTCGAACATACTTGGTACGATTCGGCAGCGAAATTTCTACTGAGCGTCAAGCTCGTGTTGTTGATGGCGCTCATGAGCTCCTCGAGCGAGACGTTTGGCAACGCGTCGATTCGTTGCTTTAGACCAGCATAAATATCTCGGAGATATCCCTGATATTCATTTTCAAACGCAGAAAGTACGGTTTCGTATGAAACACTTCCCGCAGACATAGCACTATAGCAGTATGCTCTGATAATCTGATTTACTCTGACAAGTCGGAAAATTGAACCTTCGTAGTCAAGCTTCGATCAGAAAGGCCGTAGTAATATTATGCTGAAGCATATACCCCACGCTGCGATAAGTCATGACTAACCAAAAAAATAAAGCCAATGACTATTCAGATATTTTTCGAATTAGCCAATCATATAGCTTGTTTATGAGCCCCTGACCGCTCAAAGCCGGTCAGAACTCCCCGGAAAGTGGTCAACATTGACTGTGGACCAATCAAATAGCTAGATTCGGCGACAAGTTAGTCACTGCTCACGCGTAAGACCGCTGGTTTGACTAAGATATATTGCTTTGGGAAAAGTCAGCGCTGAACGAAATTTGACACCTGGAATAATTAATTACTGGACCGCGATTTGAATATAATTAACCAAGTTAATTTATGACTATGCAATTTCTACGTTAGTCGCGTGACCGATTTGACTACCCCTAGATCCGCCCCTGATGAAAAGGATGCAAGTGAATAGCGCATGTTGTTGCTCTAAAATGGCAATGTCAATAAGCCATTTCAAGGTACCCATAACGATGAAACAATTAGAAAAAAAACGCACATAATTTTCATAGACCTCTTTCACGACATATGTCATCAAAAATCAAAAATCAGAAAAGCTGCACAGTAACGCTTTATGCGTAAGGTGATAACAAATATGTATTCAAAATCACTGAAAACATCCAAGATAAGATTTTAGCTCAACAAATAACAAAACAGATAAATCCGTTATGGCGTAGACAATGACTTCCGTCAACAACTGGAGTGCTTGAAGTGTATACTAATATCTTAAATCAAGTTTTTGGACCTCAGAGCAGTACTCTGCGCGGTTTTCTTTGTCTGTGATATCTAGGTGCCTATTATATCGCGACAGTGTAAAGGACAGGTGCATGTGCAACTGACGTCTAAGCTTGCCATGTTTAATTTCCGATTTTGGTAACCTAAAAAAACTTGCTGCTAACATTTCAGAAATTAATAAAGAGCTAACTGAGTGCTGCAGAGATATACACAAAACAATTAGATTAGTCTTTGGTAGAATAAAAATCTGCACCCTAAATTCCCAAATTTATTCTCTATAGCGTAATCAAAATGTTATATGGTGGAATGAAGACATTTAAAGGTCCCCACAATAAAACACATTAGGTGAGAAAAGACAAAAAAAATTCAATAACAACTCTTTTAACTATATTTCTACTCTTGGAATATACTGTAACCTATTTCTGCAGTGTTGCCAGGTGATGATCCATGAAAGCAATTATACAAGCTAATAGTGCATGATGTTGTTACAATGTCAACGACCATATTAACTATAGTTATTTCAAGTCCCCATAATAATGGTTTCAAGAGAAAAGATGTTTATTTTTAGATATATATTTTTTTAGATTTAGATTTATTAACTGTATTGCCTAGGGCAACTGGTGGTCGAACAGGGCAAATTGTCCAAATTGTAGGTGTTGACTTTACGGAGGTGAGAACTGGAGAATCTGGTGAAGAACCCTCGCACAAGAGAAATCAACTACAACTATTCTCACATTAGTTCCAAGCTCAACAAAGGGGTCATTCCCCAACGGTAACTCATCCAAGCACTAACCCCATCTAACTGGGCTTAACTTTCAGTGAGAAGCAGCTGCTAACAGCACACACTGCCGGTGATCCCTGCAAGTTTTCAAAGTCTTTGTCGGTGATATCTACCGTACATGCCTATTATGTACCTGACAGCCAAGCCTATGATGTTTAATTTCCAATTTTGATAACCCAAAATCTTTTGACAAGTTTCTAAAAATTATTTTGAGCACTGTACCTGTTTCACGAACTCAAGAACGGCAATATTATCCAGTAAATATCTGGTAAGATTTTATCAGATACTACTGTCTACCATCTAACCTTAGCCACACATTTTAAATAAATCACTATGGTAAAATACATTTGGCAAAAAGAGTAAATACTGTGTTGTGTACAACTGTACAAAACATTAGACTTTAAGCTTTAAACAAAGATTCGATCATTTCAGAGTCAAATCGTCTTGCGTTAGTCAGAGTAAAATACTAAAAGGCCACCACAATAGGGAAAGGGTTAAAAAACTAAAATATTACACCTATCATGGTTTTGTTCAAAAATAAAGGATGTACCAGATCTCCTTCAAGTGGACAGACAAATACCAGAAACCAAATACATTTAGTTTGGATGTGACATGTACTTAGTTACAACTAAGTACTAACTTTAAGCCAGAGTACATTGTAGTGTACTCTTAGTTTAATATATCGAAATTAAATTAAACAAGATGTCAAGTATTTACAGCTTGTTCAACACCAATTTCTAACCAGAGAACACAAGACGCTTTGAATAAATTGACTCAAATGAGGCTGGCGATCAAAAAATTGTTATTAGATGCCTAAGCTATGGTACGTCATTCAACAATGAAAGCTTAGACATCTAATTAAGATTTTTAAAAAGCAGTTGGCTTCATTTGAGTTTATATACTGTATTTTTACCTCATACCATGCTACTGAAAGGCAGCTTCACCAGATTACAAAAAGCTCCTTATTCAGTAAGTTTTAAAACCCAAACAGGGTTCAGCACTAACCAGTAATTACATGTGTCAAGTAACACACTTTCCTAGTTACCGGACTCCACTAGATATACATTTTTTTGCTAAGATACCAGTGTATAGATATAGAAAAACCTTATTAAAATTATTTACTGGGTTAGTGCTTTCATAACAAGATTACAAGTACGCTACATGTATATTTACTGGTAAAATGTGGACTTTTATTAGAAAACTAGGAATAGAAACCACATATACTTTGCATTATTTATATTACAAAGATGCTGTTTTCTTCAAACTTAGCCCACAATACATGAGACACCTAAGTGCTGGCATAATACAGTATTACTGGATCACTTTTCAAATGTAATTGATGCAAATCAGGGCATGAGATTTGAGATTTTCAGCAGTATCCAGTGGGATACTGGGACTTAAAATCTGGTATCCCTCCTCGAAATTTAGTATGCCACATTTGGATAGTAGATACTCCAATAAGCAGCATCCAAATATGCCTATACGTGTAATATTTTAATCTAGTTCCTAGAGCCTGCGATCATTTTGTCCAGTGAATAGTGATGGCTCTTTGTTGCTGGGTACTACTTCAAATCCTTGGGATATAAAATTATAGAATTTATGGATAGGTCTATAGGATGACAAAACTGATTTACTGTCGTGGCAATAGAAGCGTTCCTAAAATAATTGTGCAATTCGTTTGTTCAAATTGATCAATTCATTTGATGAACTTCCTGTTTATTATTGCTAAACTTCCTGTTTTGAATTTGATTGGTTCCTGGTTTTTTAATAACCAATAAGAAAAAGGATTATTTGCCAAACACCAATCAAATTCAAAACAGAATTCAAAACAGGAAGTTTAGCAATATTTTCATCAAATGAATTGTTCAACGTGAGGAATACAACTGCACAATTATTTTAGGAACGCTTCTATTGCCACGACAGTAAATCATTTAATGAAAGTTGAACATATCAAAGCAAAACTTAGATTTCATTATTAAATTCTGGTTGTAAAAAATATTTTGTTTTTAGGAGGTTTCAAAAGGGATTATTTTTAGCAAGCCTTTAAATGGCTTCTCTATGCATGTACATTTTGCAAAGGCAGAATTAAAAGTTGACAGCTCCAAAATTACATTTATAATAGAGTCTGAGATAAAAACAATTCAGTAGAATCGGATCCGGAAAGAAGTATTAAACAGACGTTTCAGCTGAAAAATCGGAATCACAGCCAAGAAAACCCGACAAAGCCCACGTCCAGCACGGTTAATATAAGGGTGATATAAGCCTAAGATAGCGTTTTAAGTTAGCTTTAGTTAAGCTGACTTATGGTTAATTTGGACGAGCAAAGGGAAAGCACGAAAACGTGAAGCTGTATATTGTTTTAGGACATAAGGACAAAACACAAATCCCCTACCGTTGAATGATTTTGAGACCACTGAGTGACCACAAACACTGCAATTCAGATCGAGGTTTTGTTTACCATACGGCGTTTGGTTTCTTCAGGTTCTCTGGTTTCGCTTCGAGATATATTAAACCGGCTGTTTGTATTCTTTTCTTCGTTGTTCTCTTTTAATTTAAGTAGAGCAGGCTCCATTTCGTAATAAACGAAAGCAAAAATAATACTGACAGATTTAGTTTTCTGCATCGCTAGTCACCAGTGTCCAACAATTCTTACCGCGTGACACCGTCCCGAACACATATATATATATATAAACTATTTCCGAAATTACGTCTCCCTCGCTTTTTCTCCACACGTGTAAAATGGACTCCACGCATGTTGAGATTAGCACCCTCACCGGGCTCCGGGCCTTCGGCCCTACGCCCGGCTCGGGGATTACCAGAGTATAAATTATCTTTGTTTAATTAAAGTGTCACTATGATGAAAAAATCGTCAGTCTTTTTTTTTATCTTATCATAAAGTACTTTAAAATGACGGTGAACGGCGTTTGTGGTTTGTCAATATCTCATCTCGTTCAGGAGATATTCACGTTTTGGCAATATGTAAATTTATGGCTGATGACGTCATTTTCTCCAAACGAGCGAAATGAAAATCGTAAAATAAGGAATATCTCTGGAAATAAACAATAGAATGTGCTTAAAATTTGTATGCTTATAGTATCTAATAAAATACACTTCTCTGTGGAACTTTTGATTGCCATGGTAAGCGCATGCTCTCAGGTTACTCTAAACCTTAAAAAGGGAATTATCATTTTTGCTTCATTGTTTAAAAATAGAAAGATTTAAACGTTTGAATTACAATGCCTACATAAGCCCTAATCGTCACATTTATTCGCTGGAGTAAACGCTACTTGATTGCTGATAAATAAGAAAATTTCATTTTGTCATTGGAGGAGGCCAGGAACCAGCAGTTTCCACGAAAACAACTAAAGTTCCACAGTGAAACGTATTTTATTAAATACTATAAGCATGCAAAATCTGAGCACTTTCTATTGTTTATTTCTAGAGATATGCCTAATTTTACGATTTTCATTTTGCTCGTTTGGAGAAAATGACGTCACCAGCCATATAATTTGCATATTTCAAAAATGTGAATATCTCTTGAACGAGATGAGTTATTTACAAACCACAAACGCCGTTCCTCCTCATTTTAAATGTACTTTATGATTAGATCAAAAAAAGACTGACGATTTTTCATCTTAGTGACACTTTAAAGCGGGACGAGGATAAAAAAAATCGTCTCTTATTCATGATACCATCAAGGCGTTTTCGGTTTCGCAATATCTTGTCTCGTTTTAGAGATATTCACGTTTTTAAACATGCAAATTAAGTGCCTTCTGACGTCAGTTCTCACGCATACTAAATGATATTTACAAAATGGTGAATGTATCTCTGAAAGTAACAGGCAAAATTCATTCAAACTTTGCAGAGTATAGTCATGGAGTACGTAGACACGCCAATGTTCACATATGTTGTCGCCATGGAAGCCGCTTGGAGATAGTAACTACTTAACTGAAAAACAAGATTTTTCCTTTCACCTATTTCTTAAAGAATACGATAATTTAAACGTCGGCTGAAATATAACCTGTACGTGTATACGAGTACTCCTTTCTATGCTTTAGTTTAAATATTGTTTATTAGTGAAAAAATAAACAGTTTCTGTGCTGCAAATGAAAGGCATTTGTTTCTGAACGGTCGCCATGGCAAGGTAGCTATACTCGTGCAAAGTTTGAATGGATTTAACCTGTAACTACCAGAGATATTCATTTCATCATTTTGTAAATCTTATTTAGTATGCGTGAGAAATTGACGTCCCAAGGCACCTAATTTGCATGTTTTAAAAAGGTGAATATCTAGAGAACGAGACAAGATATTGCAAAACCGAAAACGCCTTGATGCTTTATTTCGAAATGTTTCATTAAGATCAAAATTAGAAACTTCATTTTGTGTGAAATTACGTAGTTGAGTGAGCTATCATTGTATTTTTCGTCTGTATTTCCGAAAAGAGTAAGTTATCATTGTATTTTTCGTTTGTGTTTCAGTCCTAAAAGATTTTATTTGTGAAGCGGTTGTAGTCTTGCATTGCTCCCAGTTTTAATATCAACACCACTTCCACACGTAATTTTATTGTCCATATAATATAATATAATATAATATAATATAATATAATATAATAAATAGAACATTACTCGGCAGCTCAAAGATATGGATTTTCTGTTCTCGTGGCAAGAGCAATATCTCACTAGTGAGATATTGGTCTTGTCACTCGAAGATAAAATCCATATCTTCTTGCCACCGTGTAATATCCCAGAGATATATATATATATATATATATAATGTTTACAACACGAGCGGCCGTGTTGTATTGAATTATACAATCACGAGCCGAAGGCGAGTGATTGTATATTCAATACAACAAGGACGCGAGTGTTGTAAACAACTTGTGAAATGAATAAATAGTAAAAATCCCTTTGGGATATTGAGATGCTAATTTGCTAATTAGTTACAAGCACTAGTGGTTGTATCAGAAGAGTATACATCCAGTAGTGGTTGTAACTAATTAGCATCATTGGTTTTAGTTTGTATGGGGTTTACAGGGGTATACATGTGACGTAATTTCTGAAATTGGATTGGCTGCAAAACTCATGAATTAGTAATGAATTTCACAAATATATATATATATATATATATATATATATGTAATGTTTACAACACGAGCGGCCGTGTTGTATTGAATATACAATCACGAGCCGAAGGCGAGTGATTGTATATTCAATACAACAAGGACGCGAGTGTTGTAAACAACTTGTGAAATGAATGAATAGTAAAAATCCCTTTGGGATATTGAGATGTTAATTAGTTACAAGCACTAGTGGTTGTATCAGAAGAGTTTTCATCCACTAGTGGTTGTAACTAATTAGCATCATTGGTTTTAGTTTGTATGGGGTTTACAGGGGTAACATGTGACGTAATTTCTGAAATTGGATTGGCTGCAAAACTCATGAATTAGTAATGAATTTCACAAATATATATATATATATATATATATATATATATATATATATATATATATATACGTGGGTTTTGGTCTACGAAACGCAAAGAGTGCTCGATAACATATAGTTAGAGCAAATATAGATTTTCGCTTACCTCAAAAGTCTGCAACAGGCTGTTTCATCTAAAAAAGAATCTTCAGGCTGAAGATTCTTTTTTAGATGAAACAGCCTGTTGCAGACTTTTGAGGTAAGCGAAAATATATATATATATATATAATCTAAAAGTTGATTAATCTCTCTTGTACGGTATAGCTTTAGCTCCGTGATATCCGTGAAAGCAATGAAAGTGAATAGTGTATATATGCATGATGTCGCTACAATGGCAATGACCGTAACTATGGTTATTTCAATTTACATCAAGAGAAAAGATGTATAATTTTAGGTAATACAATTTTAATTCTTATATAATCTAAAGCAGAATATTTTTGTAGCGTTGCTGCATGATATCCATGAAAGCAATGAAAGTGAATAGTGCATGTATGATGTTGCTATACAATGTCATGACCATATATATCTATATTTATTTCAAGGTCCCCATAATAACTATTTATTATAGGGAAATCGATATCCTATATGGTGGAGTGAAGACATTTCAAGGTCGCCGCAAAACACATTTGATGAGAAAAGACATAAAATTTTCAATAACAACTCTTTTAACATTTATACTCTTGGAATATAACTTATCCCCGGGCCGGGCGACGGGCCGAAGGCCCGGAGCCCGGTGAGGGTGCTAATCTCGACACGCGTGGAGTACACGCGAAATTACACGCAAGTGGGAAAGAAATTCTGCGAGATGTTTATATATATATATATATATATGTCAACAAATCCGCAACTTTCGCAGTTCGGAATTCGAATAGCAGGGTTACTGGTAGACCGAAAACGACACTGTGTCCTGAAACTGGCCGAAGCCTGTAAATAAATCTGCTCTGGTGTATTCTACTTAACTCGAGGGAGAACGATGAAGAAATCAGTTTGAAACAAACGGCTTTTTAGATATTGAAGAGAACTGAATCATGCCTGGTCACGGAGAAACCGAAAGAAACCGAACGAGAAAAACAATATGAATTCTGAAGAGTATATAGACTGAATTGGCAGTGTTTGTGGTGACAAAAGCAGAAGAAAGTTTAACGGTAGGAGATTCATATTTACCAGTTTAGCTGAGTCTTGAAAAAGAAAATCATGCAATATTTAATAATATTCTTGTCTACAGTTGTCTTTGGACGCTAGGACGTGGCCTTGTGTCTTTTCTTGGCCACTATTATCTATTTTGAATGAAAATTTGTTATTTGGTTCATCTCGTTGTTAGGACTATAGTCTTAGGACTATAATCTTAGTCTTAGGACTATAGTCTTAGGACTATAATCTTAGTATTAGGACTATAGTCTTAGGACTATAATCTTAGTCTTAGGACTATAGTCTTAGTCTTAGGACTATAGCCTTTGGACTATAGTCTTATAAATTTAGTCGTAGGACTATAGTCTCATAAATTTTATAGTCTTAGGACTATAGTCTTATAAATTTAGCCTTAGGACTATAGTCTTATAAATTTAGTCTTAGGACTTTAGTCTTATAAATTTAGTCTTAGGACTATAGTCTTATAAATTTAGTCTTAGGACTATAGTCTTATGAATTTAGTCTTAGGACTATAGTCTTATAAATTTAGTCTTAGGACTATAGTCTTATAAATTTAGTCTTACGACTACAGTCTTAGACTTAGGACTATAGTCTTAGTTTAGGGCTATAGTTTCTTTTTTAATATTGACATTGTATGCTCTTTCGGTGTGTCAATACTTAATACAGTACTACAGGACATGACTACAGCCGGGTGAACTTTGCCAATGAATTTTCTTTGAAGTTATACTGGTTTGTTTCTCTCTTTCTATTCAAAATTTTTCAGGCTGTTATATAATTGTATTATTACATAGACTAAATATAAAAACTATAATACAGGTAGACTTAAATACAAAAAAAACCCAACCAAAACCAGAAAGTGTGTGTGTGGTGGTGGGGGTGGTTTACAAAAATGTATATATTAAAAGTGGGCGAGGGGTTGTTGCGATCATGTATTTCTAGTAAATGTATAATCTGCAGTGTTGGCGGCTGATGATCCATGTAAGCAATTATGCAAGTAATAGTGCACGATGTCGCTACAATGTTGTAATATAGTGATTAGCATTATAATATGAATTATTAATTATAGGTATAAACTGTATAAATAGTCCTCGTGTTTAGACCGAGGGAGTTCACTTTTTCGTATTAAAGTATATTACAGTTGGCGACGAAGATGGGATCCCTTTAACGAAGAAATACGTCGAAGAGCTCGTGAAGCGTTGGATATGGCAACCATAGGCCAGATTGGAGAGTTTGTGGAAGGCCAGGAAGAATTTGAATGCTACATCGAGCGAGTAGAGCAGTTCTCCAAAGCCAACGATGTATCTGAAGACAGGCAAGTGGCTGTTTTGCTGACCGTTGTTGGAGCTTGAACATACGGGTTGTTGAAGAGTTTATTGGTGCCCCAGAGTCCGAGTTCGAAGGATTTGGCGACATTGGTAAGCACATTAAAGGCGGTTTTCCACTAGGCGAAAAATGTGACACTTTCTCGATATATGAACAACCGAAATAGGGCGTGGTTTATTGGGAGCGTTCCCTTGATTCCCTAACCAGTCTTAGCGATCCTTAGCAGGCCTTAGACGGCCTTACACGGCCTTAGCAGGCCTTAGACGGCCTTAGCAGGCCTTAGACGGCCTTAGCAGGCCTTAGACGGCCTTAGCAGGCCTTAGACGGCCTTAGCAGGCCTTAGACGGCCTTAGCAGGCCTTAGACGGCCTTAGCAGGCCTTAGACGGCCTTAGCAGGCCTTAGACGGCCTTAGACGGCCTTAGACGGCCTTAGCAGGCCTTAGAAGGCCTTAGCAGGCCTTAGCAGGCCTTAGACGGCCTTAGACGGCCTTAGCAGGCCTTAGACGGCCTTAGACGGCCTTAGCAGGCCTTAGACGGCCTTAGCAGGCCTTAGAAGGCCTTAGCAGGCCTTAGCAGGCCTTAGACGGCCTTAGCAGGCCTTAGACGGCCTTAGCAGGCCTTAGCAGCCCTTAGCAGGCCTTAGCAGGCCTTAGCAGGCCTTAGACGGCCTTAGCAGGCCTTATATGGTCTTAGCAGGCCTTAGCAGGCCTTAGACGGACTTAGCAGGCCTTAGACGGCCTTAGTCGGCCTTAGACGGCCTTAGCAGGCCTTAGACGGCCTTAGCAGGCCTTAGACGGCCTTAGCAAGCCTTAGACGGCCTTAGCAGTCCTTAGACGGCCTTAGCAGTCCTTAGACGGCCTTAGCAGGCCTTAGCAGGCCTTAGACGGCCTTAGCAGGCCTTAGACGGCCTTAGCAGGCCTTAGACGGCCTTAGCAGGCCTTAGACGGCCTTAGCAGGCCTTAGACGGCCTTAGACGGCCTTAGCAGGCCTTAGACGGCCTTAGACGGCTTTAGCAGGCCTTAAACGGCCTTAGCAGGCCTTAGACGGCCTTAGCAGGCCTTAGCAGGCCTTAGACGGCCTTAGCAGGCCTTAGACGGCCTTAGCAGGCCTTAGCAGGCCTTAGACGGCCTTAGCAGGACTTAGCAGGCCTTAGACGGCCTTAGCAGGCCTTAGACGGCCTTAGTCGGCCTTAGACGGCCTTAGCAGGCCTTAGACGGCCTTAGCAGGCCTTAGACGGCCTTAGCAAGCCTTAGACGGCCTTAGCAACCCTTAGACGGCCTTAGCAGGCCTTAGACGGCCTTAGCAGGCCTTAGACGGCCTTAGCAGGCCTTAGCAGGCCTTAGACGGCCTTAGCAGGCCTTAGACGGCCTTAGCAGGCCTTAGACGGCCTTAGCAGGCCTTAGACGGCCTTAGCAGGCCTTAGACGGCCTTAGCAGGCCTTAGCAGGCCTTAGACGGCCTTAGCAGGCCTTAGACGGCCTTAGCAGGCCTTAGCAGGCCTTAGCAGGCCTTAGACGGCCTTAGCAGGCCTTAGACGGCCTTAGCAGGCCTTAGCAGGCCTTAGACGGCCTTAGCAGGCCTTAGACGGCCTTAGTCGGGCCTTAGACGGCCTTAGCAGGCCTTAGACGGCCTTAGCAAGCCTTAGACGGCCTTAGCAGGCCTTAGACGGCCTTAGCAGTCCTTAGACGGCCTTAGCAGGCCTTAGCAGGCCTTAGACGGCCTTAGCAGGCCTTAGACGGCCTTAGCAGGCCTTAGACGGCCTTAGCAGGCCTTAGACGGCCTTAGCAGGCCTTAGCAGGCCTTAGACGGCCTTAGCAGGCCTTAGACGGCCTTAGCAGGACTTAGACGGCCTTAGCAGGCCTTAGCAGGCCTTAGCAGGCCTTAGACGGCCTTATCAGGCCTTAGACGGCCTTAGCAGGCCTTAGGCGGCTTTAGCAGGCATTAGGCGGCCTTAGCAAGCCTTAGACGGCCTTAGCAGGCCTTAGACAGCCTTAGCAGGCCTTAGCAGGCCTTAGCAGGCCTTAGCAGGCCTTAGCAGGCCTTAGCAAGCCTTAGCAGGCCTTAGACGGCTTTAGCAGGCCTTCGCAAGCCTTAGACGGCCTTAGCAGGCCTTAGCAGGCCTTAGACGGCCTTAGCAGGCCTTAGACGGCCTTAGCAGGCCTTAGCAGGCCTTAGACGGCCTTAGCAGGACTTAGCAGGCCTTAGACGGCCTTAGCAGGCCTTAGACGGCCTTAGTCGGCCTTAGACGGCCTTAGCAGGCCTTAGACGGCCTTAGCAGGCCTTAGACGGCCTTAGCAAGCCTTAGACGGCCTTAGCAACCCTTAGACGGCCTTAGCAGGCCTTAGACGGCCTTAGCAGTCCTTAGACGGCCTTAGCAGGCCTTAGCAGGCCTTAGACGGCCTTAGCAGGCCTTAGACGGCCTTAGCAGGCCTTAGACGGCCTTAGCAGGCCTTAGACGGCCTTAGCAGGCCTTAGACGGCCTTAGCAGGCCTTAGCAGGCCTTAGACGGCCTTAGCAGGCCTTAGACGGCCTTAGCAGGCCTTAGCAGGCCTTAGACGGCCTTAGCAGGCCTTAGACGGCCTTAGCAGGACTTAGCAGGCCTTAGACGGCCTTAGCAGGCCTTAGACGGCCTTAGTCGGCCTTAGACGGCCTTAGCAGGCCTTAGACGGCCTTAGCAAGCCTTAGACGGCCTTAGCAGGCCTTAGACGGCCTTAGCAGTCCTTAGACGGCCTTAGCAGGCCTTAGCAGGCCTTAGACGGCCTTAGCAGGCCTTAGACGGCCTTAGCAGGCCTTAGACGGCCTTAGCAGGCCTTAGACGGCCTTAGCAGGCCTTAGCAGGCCTTAGACGGCCTTAGCAGGCCTTAGACGGCCTTAGCAGGCCTTAGACGGCCTTAGCAGGCCTTAGCAGGCCTTAGCAGGCCTTAGACGGCCTTAGCAGGCCTTAGACGGCCTTAGCAGGCCTTAGGCGGCTTTAGCAGGCATTAGGCGGCCTTAGCAAGCCTTAGACGGCCTTAGCAGGCCTTAGACAGCCTTAGCAGGCCTTAGCAGGCCTTAGCAGGCCTTAGCAGGCCTTAGCAGGCCTTAGCAAGCCTTAGCAGGCCTTAGACGGCTTTAGCAGGCCTTCGCAAGCCTTAGACGGCCTTAGCAGGCCTTAGACGGCCTTAGCAGGCCTTATCATGCCTTAGACGGCCTTAGCAAGCCTTAGACGGCCTTAGCAGGCCTTAGACGACTTAGCAGGCCTTAGACGGCCTTAGCAGGCCTTAGACGGCCTTAGCAGGCCTTAGACGGCCTTAGCAGGCGTTAGCAGGCCTTAGACGGCCTTAGCAGGACTTAGACGGCCTTAGCAGGACTTAGACGGCCTTAGCAGGCCTTAGACGGCCTTAGCAGGCCTTAGACGGCCTTAGCAAGCCTTAGACGGCCTTAGCAGGCCTTAGCAGGCCTTAGCAGGCCTTAGCAGGCCTTAGCAAGCCTTAGCAGTCCTTAGACGGCCTTAGCAGGCCTTAGCAGGCCTTAGTCGGCCTCAGCAGGCCTTAGCAAGCCTTAGACGGCCTTACCAGGCCTTAGACGGCCTTAGCAGGCCTTAGACGGCCTTAGACGGCCTTAGCAGGCCTTAGACGGCCTTAGCAGGCCTTAGACGGCCTTAGCAAGCCTTAGACGGCCTTAGCAGGCCTTGGCAGGCCTTAGACGGCCTTAGTCGGCCTTAGCAGGTCTTAGCAGGCCTTAGACGGCCTTAGCAGGCCTTAAACGGCCTTAGCAGGCCTTAGACGGCCTTAGACGACCTTAGCAGGCCTTAGCAGGCCTTAGACGGCCTCAGCAGGCCTTAGACGGCCTCAGCAGGCCTTAGACGGCCTTAGCAGGCCTTAGACGGCCTTAGCAGGCCTTAGACGGCCTTACACAGCAAAATCCTGATTCTTATTTTAAGAAAAAAAATACTTGTTTTAAGCAAACAATTGCTTAAAACAAGTAAGATTGTTCTTGTCAGTATAGTAAGAATAATATTCTTACCAAGAATCTTGTCAAGAATCTTGTCAAGAATATTATTCTTACGTAGAATTTTTCGAGAATAATTTTACTTAAAATAAGAAATAATATTCTCGTGCAATTCTTGTTTCAAGCAAAAAATTACTTGTTTTAAGTAACATATTGCTTAAAACAAGCAAAATAATTCTTGTCAGTATAGTAAGAATATTATTCTAGACTAGAATTTCATAAAGAACATTTTTACTTAAAATGAGTAAAAATAGTGTGCAAGTAAGTAAAATTTTCTAGCACTGATTCTAGAATGGATTCTTGTTTTAAGAAACAAGAACATTCTTATTTTAAGAAAAAATTAAATGTGCATGTACTGAGTTGCATTATTTATTAGTTATTTCCATGTGTTCTTAAGAGCACTAAAGTTACTATATACTTCAAGTAAATGACAAATTTTTTTAATGTAGACATGTTTTGGGAACTTATGCCATCTTCAATAGAATATAAGAATAATTACTTAAATATTTATCAAAATAATTCTTTCCTATCTTGTACTGGCATAAGTTTATCGAAACATGTCTACAGAAAGTCAAATTTAAGAATACTAACAGTATAAATTATATAAAAAACATGCAGACATTATACATACGAATGTTCTAACATTCTCGACTAGAGCAATACTTTTGCAAGTCATTTAGGGTTTTGGTAACATCCAATTGGAAATCACACCAGGATGACACTTGTCACCAAAGATTAGGTCTTGCAACTTTCACAGCAACATCCACCATCCTTGAAGATACAGGTCAGTGCAGTGTATGCCAAATCCAATTACTAGAATATTGCCAATAATGTCACAACAGCTTCAAACATTTTGCTTTTCTTGAACATACACAGGATTTGCCTTCCACAACCAGACACCATACGACCAGGGGTAAAGCTGGACCACTTCCACAGCCACCTGTCAAGTTGCTCATCATCTTAACATTACAAAAAGTCAAAAGTAATATTAAAATAAAGGTTTAACTTAAGTGGGAAGCACAGATAAAAGCGTTAGTGGTAAATACGTATGGCAGGTCTAAATTGCAGCCTGCAAACTGGAAAAATTAAGACCAGCAAACAAATGATACTGTAGGTAATGTGAGGCTGTAATAGAATTCTTTGTTGGTTGACCAAAATCTTATCTTTCACTAAATAGAACTGTTTAAAATGTATTTTATTGTGCAACATATGCAAATACAGTAGGCACTGCATATTTTTTATTCATATGCCTGACTGAGTCATTTCTTTTTTCTTGATATTTAGCATTGGGTGGTTAATTCATGAGCTATTAAAATCTCTCCATGATTAACCAAAAGCCAAAATCTATTTGCCCAAGTAAAACTTTGGTTGTTCCAGGGCAATCAAGCAACAAGTAATTTGGAACCCGGCATAGGCTCAATTTTACCTGACCCAGTTATAATCACATATTAATAAATAAAATGATCAGTCCCTGACAGATAGAAGTGATACTCCAGTCTATCATATAACAAGTTACATACTTAAGTCCAGTTATAAGTACAGGTATAACTTAAATTATGGAAACCTTTTTAGTTTTCAATTTTTAAAGAAAAAGCTCTATGGTGTGAAAATTCTTGAATAAAGATCTAATAATCTTTCCACACTAGATATTTTAACTAAAATGTGGTAACAATACATGTAGCACCTCTAATTAAAATGTGATTTCATCACTATGATTATTATAACCTCTTTATTGAGAAATGTGCTGACACTGGTAGGATAAAGTTTGTATGTAGTTGCTACAAGCCTACACAGCACATCTCAGTCCATGTACATGTTTCTTAATTTTTTCAGCATATGTGAATACCCCCAGGATTAAGTAATGAATTTCATGTTATGCGGGAGGGCAGCCATTACCATTAACCCATTATTGGGGCAGTACAGTACATTGAAAAGCAGAACTAAGTACCGCAGTATGTTAAAAATACAGGCATACTGTATGACATGCACATGAAAAAACATGACCACACCAAATGACACCCAAGCTCCTCTGTGATTTCTGAGCCGAGGTTTCCTCATGGTTGTGTTAATAATAATAACATTAATAATAATAATAATAATAAAACTTGAATTGGGCTGGAATAGTTGGGCAAAAATGTGAGTGGGAAAATGAGAAACTAATATGCAACAAATAGTGGCCTTAATTGATTAAAGTTTTAGTATGAAAACTATATATTGCACTACTAGACACATAATTTTTTAACAAATTCTTAATCCAAAACAGTTGAAAGCTTCAATTTTGAACCATCATTTGTAAACGTGTGCATGAATGTGATAACTACAGAACTGCTAAGAAATAAAACTTTACATTAGATACTAACCAATAAATCAATTGATATCTTTTCACACACGTCTAAACTCAAAGAACAATGTTCTCTTTATTTATTTTGTTCTGTCATGAATTGGGGTTCCAGTACTATCATCATTTCCAGTCTAAGGTATACGATTTTGGTCTTGATAATCCTATAATAAACTAAGACAAAGATTTTATTAGTATACAGCCAAACACATACACTGTGTGTCCCCTTCTTGGCTTGCACCGATACATTGCAAAATTAAATAATTATAGTACGTTTAGCCTGGCACTAGGCTGTGCCACTAGCTGAAGCTTCATGCAAACCATGTGACTACATTTAGCTACTTAAAGATTGTTGTAACCTTGTGTGTAACTATGATCAGCCTGTATCAGGCAAGTGCTTCTGAAACAATACAAATATATCTGAGGAAAAGCCTTATTTTTTTAACTCTCAACAATACCATGGATTAACTGCTGAACATTTGTTTAATTAACTCTGAACATGCAAACAAAAAGGTAACATATGTTTAATATTCTTTGCAGTCTGGTTTATAGCATACAATCCATACTGTAAAGCCTAGTTTATATGGGCAATTTTTCTTTGGCAATTTTCAACTTCACAAATTTTATTTGCCAGTGTGTATGAGGAAACATGGCAAGTTTTTCCTTGACAAGTCTCCCTTTTGAAAAGCTGGCATGCCAGCTTTTCAACAAGGAGACTTGTCAAGGTAAAACTTGTCAAGGAAAAAGTGTTCGTGTAAACTAGGCTTAATAAGTTTGCCCCCAGATTCCAAACAAAGAACATTGCTGTCTAGGAATATCTAGTTGTCAAGCTGTGTTGTTAACACAGTAGAGCCTTTTGTTAAATTAAATATCGAAACATAACAATTGTATGCATCAAAAGGGGAACCAAATGGTCGACTTTTAGTAAATGAATTTTACCTATGCATTGTTATGTATTCAAAATTGCCGCCGTTAATGTTGATCAGCACAAACAATTTGTCAATTCCCAAAACAAACCATAAGTAACTCCTTCAATTGTAATACTTATAAACTAAGAAAATAAACATATTTTGTAAGGATCAAACGGCAAATCTTTGTAAGAACATTCTATTCCGTAGCGACTAGCGAATAAATAAATGAAGCTACATACATTTGCTGAATCACCAATCATATCAAAATTGCCGCCGTTAATGTTGATCAGCACAAACAATTTGTCAATTCCCAAAACAAACCATAAGTAACTCCTTCAATTGTAATACTTATAAACTAAGAAAATAAACATATTTTGTAAGGATCAAACGGCAAATCTTTGTAAGAACATTATTCTATTCCGTAGCGACTAGCGAATAAATAAATGAAGCTACATACATTTGCTGAATCACCAATCAGTATACAAAATTGCTGATTTACATGTAAGAATCTATGACTTACCTTCAATAGTGTGATCGCATCCATCGTCTGTATACGTCTAGCGAAGAACCATTTACAAAACAAGCAATAAATTACAAAGCCATAATGACAAACAATCGCCAACGGCCAACGAACTTCGAAAAACACGCCGTCACCGGGTTCCCGCGTCATCATGGGATAATTATCCCGCGTTAGCCTCGCGTGGTCTTAATAAGGAATCGCAAATCAATATTTCTACTTATGGCTAGAATATTTAGGTCAATTGCAGCCTAGACATAGGCTTTTCCGTTGGCTGAGCTGTGGCCTATGGGACTGGGAACTAAATTCGCTTCATGACGTAGGCAGAGTTCATGCCCGGGAAAAGCCTAGTAGATTTCCCAATTCAAAACTGCCGGCGCCAAATCTCAAGTTATTGATATTTTTGTCGAGTTAATGGAAGTTCAAGGTATTGTTGAAGCATTTACGATATAAATTGAGTATTTCTGGCATTCTGTGAGAGTTATTTGATTTCCCGAACGAATCTAATGCATTTTAATGTCAAATGAAGGTGAATTCGTGATTGTAGTGTAAACGTTCGCCACATGCATGGCCAATGCTTCATGATTTTCTGTTGATGTTTCTCTGAAGATGATTCTGAAATAGTAATATATTTGCTAGGAGTATTTTACGCTTGAAAGATGTCATATTTTCATGTGTCTATAAATAGTCGAATCCAGAGCGTGAAGTTGATAGGAATCGATCAGAGGACAATTGCTAAACATCATTTTAACTTAATATTATGGTTGAAATATAGATTTGATATTTAAGTGGTTGCTCGATGCCAATGGTTATAAGACTTGCAACTGTGAGAAAAATGAATAAATACAGTGGTCTGGGACGAATTCGCCTTCATTTGGCATTAAAATGCATTCGATTCGTTTGGGAAGTCAAATAACTTTCACAGAATGCCAGAAATACTCAATTTATATCGTAAATGCTTCAACAATACCTTGAACTTACATTAACTCGACAAAAATATCAATAACTTGAGATTTGGCGCCACCAACTTTGAGAATCTAGAGTGGGGCAGTTTTGGGGCAGTTTTGAATTGGGAAATCTACTAGGCCTTCTATTTCCCGTTGTCTCTCCTCAGTCCCCTCGGCCATCCCGGCTTCAAATTTATAACTCCCAAATAGGAAATAGAAGGCCTAGGTCTAGGCTGGGTCAATTGACAGTTTTGTGTCTAATCAAATAAATAGTGCGTAGCACGCTGCACTAAATATCTGTTGAATAGTTAAGATATTTTCATGCTCTAGAACAAGTGAATAACAAAATCATCGTTGCTATAAATTTCAGAAATTTATTCTTGGCTTATTTCTGTATCATTGTACGCATGTGATTAGAGAATGTTCTCCTACGTTTAAGTAAAATGAATTATTTGTTTATTTATGGCAAGAAAATATTTTCTTTCTTTAAGTAAAATCAATTTTTGGTAAGAAAGTATTGACTGCCCTTCGACGCTTCCCCGGTCCCCCCGGAAGCGCGGTGCGTATTTTTTGACTTTTCTTGTTTTAAGTAAAATCAATTCTTGCTTTATTCGTGGTAAGAAAATTTGTTCTTGTTTTAAGTAAAACAAATTCTCGTTTAATCTTGGTTAGAAAATATTTTCTTGTTTTAAGCAAAATTAATTTTTAGTTTAATATTGCCAAAAAATATTTTCTTGCTTTAAGTGAAATCAATTCTTGGTTTATTCTTGCCAAAAAATATTTTCTTGTTTTAAGTAAAATCAATTCTTGGTTTATTCTTGTTAAGAAAATATTTTCTTGTTTTAAGTGAAATCAATTCTTGGTTTATTCTTGTCAAGAAAATATTTTCTTGCTTTAAGTAAGATATATTCTTGGTTAGAAATAATTTTCTTGTTTTCAGAAAAATTAGTTCTAGGCAAGAACATTTTTCTTATTTTTGCTTAAAATAAGAATCAATGTTCTAGGTAAGAATTCTCAATTTTGCTGTGTAGCAGGCCTTCGACGGCCTTAGCAGGCCTTCGACGGCCTTAGCAGGCCTTAGACGGCCTTAGACGACCTTAGCAGGCCTTAGCAGGCCTTAGACGGCCTTAGCAGGCCATAGACGGCCTTAGCAGGCCTTAGACGGCCCTAGCAGGCCTTCGACGGCCTTAGCAGGCCTTAGACGGCCTTAGCAGGCCTTCGACGGCCTTAGCAGGCCTTCGACGGCCTTAGCAGGCCTTCGACGGCCTTAGCAGGCCTTAGCAGGCCTTAGTCGGCCATAGCAGGCCTTAGCAAGCCTTAGACGGCCTAGCAGGCCTTAGCAGGCCTTAGACGGCCTTAGACGGCCTCAGCAGGCCTTAGACGGCCTTAGCAGGCCTTAGACGGCCTTAGCAGGCCTTAGACGGCCATAGCAGGCCTTAGACGGCCTTAGCAGGCCTTAGACGGCCTTAGCAGGCCTTCGACGGCCTTAGCAGGCCTTCGACGGCCTTAGCAGGCCTTAGACGGCCTTAGACGACCTTAGCAGGCCTTAGCAGGCCTTAGACGGCCTCAGCAGGCCTTAGACGGCCTTAGCAGGCCTTAGACGGGCTTAGCAGGCCTTAGACGGCCCTAGCAGGCCTTCGACGGCCTTAGCAGGCCTTCGACGGCCTTAGCAGGCCTTAGACGGCCTTAGCAGGCCTTAGACGGCCTTAGCAGGCCTTCGACGGCCTTAGCAGGCCTTAGCAGGCCTTAGTCGGCCATAGCAGGCCTTAGCAAGCCTTAGACGGCCTTAGCAGGCCTTAGCAGGCCTTAGACGGCCTTAGACGGCCTTGGCAGGCCTTAGACGGCCTTAGCAGGCCGTACACGGCCTTAGCAGGCCTTAGCAGGCCTTAGACGGCCTTAGCAGGACTTAGCAGGCCTTAGCAAGCCTTAGACGGCCTTAGCAGGCCTTAGACGGCCTTAGCAGGCCTTAGACGGCCTTAGCAGGCCTTAGACGGCCTTAGCAGGCCTTAGACGGCCTCAGCAGGCCTTAGACGGCCTTAGCAGGCCTTAGACGGGCTTAGCAGGCCTTAGACGGCCCTAGCAGGCCTTCGACGACCTTAGCAGGCCTTCGACGGCCTTAGCAGGCCTTAGACGGCCTTAGCAGGCCTTCGACGGCCTTAGCAGGCCTTAGCAGGCCTTAGTCGGCCATAGCAGGCCTTAGCAAGCCTTAGACGGCCTTAGCAGGCCTTAGCAGGCCTTAGACGGCCTTAGACGGCCTTAGACGGCCTTGGCAGGCCTTAGACGGCCTTAGCAGGCCGTACACGGCCTTAGCAGGCCTTAGCAGGCCTTAGACGGCCTTAGCAGGACTTAGCAGGCCTTAGCAAGCCTTAGACGGCCTTAGCAGGCCTTAGACGGCCTTAGCAGGCCTTAGACGGCCTTAGCAGGCCTTAGACGGCCTTAGCAGGCCTTAGACGGCCTTAGCAGGCCTTAGCAGGCCTTAGCAGGCCTTAGACGGCCTTAGCAGGCCTTAGACGGCCTTAGCAGGCCTTAGACGGCCTTAGCAAGCCTTAGAGGCCTTAGACGGCCTTAGCAGGCCTTAGCAGGCCTTAGCAGGCCTTAGCAAGCCTTAGCAGGCCTTAGACGGCCTTAGCAGGCCTTAGACGGCCTTAGCAGGCCTTAGACGGCCTTAGCAGGCCTTAGACGGCCTTAGCAAGCCTTAGCAGGCCTTAGACGGCCTTAGCAGGCCTTAGACGGCCTTAGCAGGCCTTAGACGGCCTTAGCAGGACTTAGACGGCCTTGGCAGGCCTTAGCAGGCCTTAGACGGCCTTAGCAGGCCTTAGACGGCCTTAGCAGGCATTAGGCGGCCTTAGCAAGCCTTAGACGGCCTTAGCAGGCCTTAGCAGGCCTTAGACAGCCTTAGCAGGCGTTAGCAGGCCTTAGCAGGCCTTAGCAAGCCTTAGCAGGCCTTAGACGGCCTTAGCAGGCCTTAGCAGGCCTTAGTCGGCCTTAGCAGGCCTTAGTCGGCCTTAGCAGGCCTTCGCAAGCCTTAGACGGCCTTAGCAGGCCTTAGACGGCCTTAGCAGGCCTTATCATGCCTTAGACGGCCTTAGCAAGCCTTAGACGGCCTTAGCAGGCCTTAGACGACTTAGCAGGCCTTAGACGGCCTTAGCAGGCCTTAGACGGCCTTAGCAGGCCTTAGACGGCCTTAGCAGGCCTTAGCAGGCCTTAGACGGCCTTAGCAGGCCTTAGACGGCCTTAGCAGGCCTTAGACGGCCTTAGCAGGCCTTAGACGGCCTTAGCAGGCCTTAGACGGCCTTAGCAGGCCTTAGACGGCCTTAGCAGGCCTTAGCAGGCCTTAGCATGCCTTAGACGGCCTTAGCAGGCCTTAGACGGCCTTAGCAGGCCTTAGACGGCCTTAGCAGGCCTTAGACGGCCTTAGCAGGCCTTAGACGGCCTTAGCAAGCCTTAGACGGCATTATCAGGCCTTAGACGGCCTTAGCAGGCCTTAGCAGGCCTTAGCAGGCCTTAGCAAGCCTTAGCAGGCCTTAGACGGCCTTAGCAGGCCTTAGACGGCCTTAGCAGGCCTTAGACGGCCTTAGCAGGCCGTAGACGGCCTTAGCAGGCCTTAGACGGCCTTAGCAAGCCTTAGCAGGCCTTAGACGGCCTTAGCAGGCCTTAGACGGCCTTAGCAGGCCTTAGACGGCCTTAGCAGGACTTAGACGGCCTTGGCAGGCCTTAGCAGGCCTTACACGGCCTTAGCAGGCCTTAGACGGCCTTAGCAGGCATTAGGCGGCCTTAGCAAGCCTTAGACGGCCTTAGCAGGCCTTAGCAGGCCTTAGACAGCCTTAGCAGGCGTTAGCAGGCCTTAGCAGGCCTTAGCAAGCCTTAGCAGGCCTTAGACGGCCTTAGCAGGCCTTAGCAGGCCTTAGTCGGCCTTAGCAGGCCTTAGTCGGCCTTAGCAGGCCTTCGCAAGCCTTAGACGGCCTTAGCAGGCCTTAGACGGCCTTAGCAGGCCTTATCATGCCTTAGACGGCCTTAGCAAGCCTTAGACGGCCTTAGCAGGCCTTAGACGACTTAGCAGGCCTTAGACGGCCTTAGCAGGCCTTAGACGGCCTTAGCAGGCCTTAGACGGCCTTAGCAGGCCTTAGACGGCCTTAGCAGGCGTTAGCAGGCCTTAGACGGCCTTAGCAGGCCTTCGACGGCCTTAGCAGGCCTTCGATGGCCTTAGCAGGCCTTAGCAGGCCTTAGACGGCCTTAGCAGGCCTTATCAGGCCTTAGACGGCCTTAGCAAGCCTTAGAGGGCCTTAGCAGGCCTTAGACGGCCTTAGCAGGCCTTGGCAGGCCTTAGGCGGCCTTAGTCGGCCTTAGCAGGTCTTAGCAAGCCTTAGACGGCCTTAGCAGGCCTTAAACGGCCTTAGCAGGCCTTAGCAGGCCTTAGACGGCCTTAGCAGGCCTTAGACGGCCTTAGCAGGCCTTAGACGGCCTTAGCAGGCCTTAGACGGCCTTAGCAGGCCTTAGCAGGCCTTAGCAGGCCTTAGACGGCCTTAGCAGGCCTTAGACGGCCTTAGCAGGCCTTAGACGGCCTTAGCAGGCCTTAGACGGCCTTAGCAAGCCTTAGACGGCATTATCAGGCCTTAGACGGCCTTAGCAGGCCTTAGCAGGCCTTAGCAGGCTTTAGCAAGCCTTAGCAGGCCTTAGACGGCCTTAGCAGGCCTTAGACGGCCTTAGCAGGCCGTAGACGGCCTTAGCAGGCCTTAGACGGCCTTAGCAAGCCTTAGCAGGCCTTAGACGGCCATAGCAGGCCTTAGACGGCCTTAGCAGGCCTTAGACGGCCTTAGCAGGACTTAGACGGCCTTGGCAGGCCTTAGCAGGCCTTACACGGCCTTAGCAGGCCTTAGACGGCCTTAGCAGGCATTAGGCGGCCTTAGCAAGCCTTAGACGGCCTTAGCAGGCCTTAGCAGGCCTTAGACAGCCTTAGCAGGCGTTAGCAGGCCTTAGCAGGCCTTAGCAAGCCTTAGCAGGCCTTAGACGGCCTTAGCAGGCCTTAGCAGGCCTTAGTCGGCCTTAGCAGGCCTTAGTCGGCCTTAGCAGGCCTTCGCAAGCCTTAGACGGCCTTAGCAGGCCTTAGACGGCCTTAGCAGGCCTTATCATGCCTTAGACGGCCTTAGCAAGCCTTAGACGGCCTTAGCAGGCCTTAGACGACTTAGGAGGCCTTAGACGGCCTTAGCAGGCCTTAGACGGCCTTAGCAGGCGTTAGCAGGCCTTCGACGGCCTTAGCAGGCCTTCGACGGCCTTAGCAGGCCTTCGACGGCCTTAGCAGGCCTTAGCAGGCCTTAGCAGGCCTTAGACGGCCTTAGCAGGCCTTAGCAGGCCTTATCAGGCCTTAGACGGCCTTAGCAAGCCTTAGAGGGCCTTAGCAGGCCTTAGACGGCCTTAGCAGGCCTTGGCAGGCCTTAGGCGGCCTTAGTCGGCCTTAGCAGGTCTTAGCAAGCCTTAGACGGCCTTAGCAGGCCTTAAACGGCCTTAGCAGGCCTTAAACGGCCCTAGCAGGCCTTAGACGGCCTTAGCAGGCCTTAGACGGCCTTAGACGGCCTTAGACGACCTTACCAGGCCTTAGCACGCCTTAGACGGCCTCAGCAGGCCTTAGAGGGCCTTAGCAGACCTTAGACGGCCTTAGCAGGCCTTAGACGGCCTTAGCAGGCCTTAGACGGCCTTAGCAGGCCTTCGACGGCCTTAGCAGGCCTTCGACGGCCTTAGCAGGCCTTAGACGACCTTAGCAGGCCTTAGACGGCCTTAGCAGGCCTTAGACGGCCTTAGACGACCTTAGCAGGCCTTAGCAGGCCTTAGACGGCCTTAGCAGGCCGTAGACGGCCCTAGCAGGCCGTAGACGGCCCTAGCAGGCCTTCGACGGCCTTAGCAGGCCTTAGACGGCCTTAGCAGGCCTTCGACGGCTTTAGCAGGCCTTAGTCGGCCTTAGCAGGCCTTACCAAGCCTTAGACGGCCTTAGCAGCCCTTAGCAGGCCTTAGACGGCCTTAGCAGGCCTTAGACGGCCTTAGCAGGACTTAGCAGGCCTTAGACGGCCTTAGCAGGCCTTAGACGGCCTTAGCAGGTCTTAGACGGCCTTAGCAGGCCGTAGACGGCCTTAGCAGGCCTTAGACGGCCTTAGCAGGCCTTAGACGGCCTTAGCAGGCCTTAGCAGGCCTTAGCAGGCCTTAGACGGCCTTAGCAGGCCTTAGACGGCCTTAGCAGGCCTTAGCAGGCCTTAGACGGCCTTAGATGGCCTTAGCAGGCCTTAAACGGCCTTAGCAGGCCTTAAACGGCCTTAGCAGGCCTTAGACGGCCTTAGCAGGCCTTAGACGGCCTTAGCAGGCCTTAGACGGCCTTAGACGACCTTAGCAGGCCTTAGACGGCCTTAGACGACCTTAGCAGGCCTTAGCAGGCCTTAGACGGCCTCAGCAGGCCTTAGACGGCCTTAGCAGACCTTAGACGGCCTTAGCAGGCCTTCGACGGCCTTAGCAGGCCTTCGACGGCCTTAGCAGGCCTTCGACGGCCTTAGCAGGCCTTAGACGGCCTTAGACGACCTTAGCAGGCCTTAGCAGGCCTTAGACGGCCTCAGCAGGCCTTAGACGGCCTTAGCAGGCCTTAGACGGCCTTAGCAGGCCTTAGACGGCCTTAGCAGGCCGTGGACGGCCCTAGCAGGCCTTCGACGGCCTTAGCAGGCCTTCGACGGCCTTAGCAGGCCTTAGCAGGCCTTAGCAGGCCTTAGACGGCCTTAGCAGGCCTTAGACGGCCTTAGTAAGCCTTAGACGGCATTATCAGGCCTTAGACGGCCTTAGCAGGCCTTAGCACGCCTTAGCACGCCTTAGCACGCCTTAGCAAGCCTTAGCAGGCCTTAGACGGCCTTAGCAGGCCTTATCAGGCCTTAGTCGGCCTTAGTCGGCCTTAGCAGGCCTTAGCAAGCCTTAGACGGCCTTAGCATGTCTTATACGGCCTTAGCAGGCCTTAGACGGCCTTAGCAGGCCTTTGACGGCCTTAGCAGGCCTTGGACGGCCTTAGCAGGCCTTAGCAAGCCTTAGACGGCCTTAGCTGGCCTTAGACGGCCTTAGCAGGCCTTAGACGGCCTTACCAGAACTTAGCAGGCCTTAGACGGCCTTAGCAGGTCTTAGCAAGCCTTAGACGGCCTTAGCAGGCCTTAGAGGGCCTTAGCAGGCCTTAGAGGGCCTTAGCAGACCTTAGCCGGCCTTAGCCGTCCTTAGCAGGCCTTAGACGGCCTTAGCAGGTCTTCGACGGCCTTAGCAGGCCTTAGCAGGCCTTAGACGGCCTTAGCAGGCCTTAGACGGCCTTAGTAAGCCTTAGACGGCATTATCAGGCCTTAGACGGCCTTAGCAGGCCTTAGCAGGCCTTAGCAAGCCTTAGCAGGCCTTAGACGGCCTTAGCAGGCCTTATCAGGCCTTAGTCGGCCTTAGTCGGCCTTAGCAGGCCTTAGCAAGCCTTAGACGGCCTTAGCATGTCTTATACGGCCTTAGCAGGCCTTAGACGGCCTTAGCAGGCCTTTGACGGCCTTAGCAGGCCTTGGACGGCCTTAGCAGGCCTTAGCAAGCCTTAGACGGCCTTAGCTGGCCTTAGACGGCCTTAGCAGGCCTTAGACGGCCTTACCAGATCTTAGCAGGCCTTAGACGGCCTTAGCAGGTCTTAGCAAGCCTTAGACGGCCTTAGCAGGCCTTAGAGGGCCTTAGCAGGCCTTAGAGGGCCTTAGCAGACCTTAGCCGGCCTTAGCCGTCCTTAGCAGGCCTTAGACGGCCTTAGCAGGCCTTACACGGCCTTATCAGGCCTTAGCTAGCCTTAGCAGGCCTTAGACGGCCTTAGACGGCCTTAGCAGGCCTTAGACGACCTTAGCAGGCCTTAGCAGGCCTTAGACGGCCTCGGCAGGCCTTAGACGGCCTTAGCAGACCTTAGACGGCCTTAGCAGGCCTTAGACGGCCTTAGCAGGCCTTAGACGGCCTTAGCAGGCCGTAGACGGCCCTAGCAGGCCTTCGACGGCCTTAGCAGGCCTTCGACGGCCTTAGCAGGCCTTCGACGGCCTTAGCAGGCCTTAGCAGGCCTTAGCAGGCCTTAGACGGCCTTAGCAGGCCTTAGACGGCCTTAGTAAGCCTTAGACGGCATTATCAGGCCTTAGACGGCCTTAGCAGGCCTTAGCACGCCTTAGCACGCCTTAGCAAGCCTTAGCAGGCCTTAGACGGCCTTAGCAGGCCTTATCAGGCCTTAGTCGGCCTTAGTCGGCCTTAGCAGGCCTTAGCAAGCCTTAGACGGCCTTAGCATGTCTTATACGGCCTTAGCAGGCCTTAGACGGCCTTAGCAGGCCTTTGACGGCCTTAGCAGGCCTTGGACGGCCTTAGCAGGCCTTAGCAAGCCTTAGACGGCCTTAGCTGGCCTTAGACGGCCTTAGCAGGCCTTAGACGGCCTTACCAGAACTTAGCAGGCCTTAGACGGCCTTAGCAGGTCTTAGCAAGCCTTAGACGGCCTTAGCAGGCCTTAGAGGGCCTTAGCAGGCCTTAGAGGGCCTTAGCAGACCTTAGCCGGCCTTAGCCGTCCTTAGCAGGCCTTAGACGGCCTTAGCAGGTCTTCGACGGCCTTAGCAGGCCTTAGCAGGCCTTAGACGGCCTTAGCAGGCCTTAGACGGCCTTAGTAAGCCTTAGACGGCATTATCAGGCCTTAGACGGCCTTAGCAGGCCTTAGCAGGCCTTAGCAAGCCTTAGCAGGCCTTAGACGGCCTTAGCAGGCCTTATCAGGCCTTAGTCGGCCTTAGTCGGCCTTAGCAGGCCTTAGCAAGCCTTAGACGGCCTTAGCATGTCTTATACGGCCTTAGCAGGCCTTAGACGGCCTTAGCAGGCCTTTGACGGCCTTAGCAGGCCTTGGACGGCCTTAGCAGGCCTTAGCAAGCCTTAGACGGCCTTAGCTGGCCTTAGACGGCCTTAGCTGGCCTTAGACGGCCTTAGCAGGCCTTAGACGGCCTTACCAGATCTTAGCAGGCCTTAGACGGCCTTAGCAGGTCTTAGCAAGCCTTAGACGGCCTTAGCAGGCCTTAGAGGGCCTTAGCAGGCCTTAGAGGGCCTTAGCAGACCTTAGCCGGCCTTAGCCGTCCTTAGCAGGCCTTAGACGGCCTTAGCAGGCCTTACACGGCCTTATCAGGCCTTAGCTAGCCTTAGCAGGCCTTAGACGGCCTTAGACGGCCTTAGCAGGCCTTAGACGACCTTAGCAGGCCTTAGCAGGCCTTAGACGGCCTCGGCAGGCCTTAGACGGCCTTAGCAGACCTTAGACGGCCTTAGCAGGCCTTAGACGGCCTTAGCAGGCCTTAGACGGCCTTAGCAGGCCTTCGACGGCCTTAGCAGGCCTTCGACGGCTTTAGCAGGCCTTAGACGGCCTTAGACGACTTTAGCAGGCCTTAGCAGGCCTTAGACGGCCTCAGCAGGCCTTAGACGGCCTTAGACGGCCTTAGCAGGCCTTAGACGGCCCTAGCAGGCCTTCGACGGCCTTAGCAGGCCTTCGACGGCCTTAGCAGGCCTTAGACGGCCTTAGCAGGCCTTCGACGGCCTTAGCAGGCCTTAGCAGGCCTTAGCAAGCCTTAGACGGCCTTAGCACGCCTTAGCAGGCCTTAGACGGCCTTAGCAGGCCTTAGACGGCCTTAGCAGGCCTTAGACGGCCTTAGCAGGCCGTAGACGGCCTTAGCAGGCCTTAGACGGCCTTAGCAGGCCTTAGCAGGCCTTAGACGGCCTTAGCAGGCCTTAGCAGGCCTTAGACGGCCTTAGCAGGCCTTAGACGGCCTTAGCAGGCCTTAGACGGCCTTAGCAGGCCTTAGCAGGCCTTAGCAGGCCTTAGCAGGCCTTAGACGGCCTTAGCAGGCCTTAGACGGCCTTAGCAGGCCTTAGACGGCCTTAGCAGGCCTTAGCAGGCCTTAGCAGGCCTTAGCAGGCCTTAGACGTCCTTAGCAGGCCTTAGACGTCCTTAGCAGGCCTTAGACGGCCTTAGCAGGCCTTAGACGGCCTTAGCAGGCCTTAGTCGGCCTTAGCAGGCCTTAGCAAGCCTTAGACGGCCTTAGCATGTCTTATACGGCCTTAGCAGGCCTTAGACGGCCTTAGCAGGCCTTTGACGGCCTTAGCAGGCCTTGGACGGCCTTAGCAGGCCTTAGCAAGCCTTAGACGGCCTTAGCTGGCCTTAGACGGCCTTAGCAGGCCTTAGACGGCCTTACCAGATCTTAGCAGGCCTTAGACGGCCTTAGCAGGTCTTAGCAAGCCTTAGACGGCCTTAGCAGGCCTTAGAGGGCCTTAGCAGGCCTTAGAGGGCCTTAGCAGACCTTAGCCGGCCTTAGCCGGCCTTAGCAGGCCTTAGACGGCCTTAGCAGGCCTTACACGGCCTTATCAGGCCTTAGCAAGCCTTAGCAGGCCTTAGACGGCCTTAGACGGCCTTAGCAGGCCTTAGACGACCTTAGCAGGCCTTAGCAGGCCTTAGACGGCCTCGGCAGGCCTTAGACGGCCTTAGACGACCTTAGCAGGCCTTAGCAGGCCTTAGACAGGCCTTAGACGGCCTTAGCAAGCCTTAGACGGCCTTAGCAGGCCTTAGCAGGCCTTAGACGGCCTTAGCAGGCCTTAGACGGCCTTAGCAGGCCTTAGCAGGCCTTAGTCGGCCTTAGCAGGCCTTAGCAAGCCTTAGACGGCCTTAGCAGGCCTTAGACGGCCTTAGCAGGCCTTAGACGGCCTTAGCAGGCCTTAGACGGCCTTAGCAGGCCGTAGACGGCCTTAGCAGGCCTTAGCAGGCCTTAGCAGGCCTTAGACGGCCTTAGCAAGACTTAGCAGGCCTTAGACGGCCTTAGCAGGCCTTAGACGGTCTTAGCACGCCTTAGACGGCCTTAGCAGGCCTTAGACGGCCTTAGCAGGCCTTAGCAGGCCTTAGACGGCCTTAGCAGGCCTTAGACGGCCTTAGCAGGTCTTAGACGGCCTTAGCAGGCCTTAGACGGCCTTAGCAGGCCTTAGACGGCCTTAGCAGGCCTTAGACGGCCTTAGCAGACCTTAGACGGCCTTAGCCAGCCTTAGACGGCATTATCAGGCCTTATACGGCCTTAGCAGGCCTTAGCAGGCCTTAGCAGGCCTTAGCAGGCCTTAGCAGGCCTTAGCAAGCCTTAGCAGGCCTTAGACGGCCTTATCAGGCCTTAGTCGGCCTTAGCAGGCCTTAGCAAGCCTTAGACGGCCTTAGCATGTCTTATACGGCCTTAGCAGGCCTTAGACGGCCTTAGCAGGCCTTAGACGGCCTTAGCAGGCCTTTGACGGCCTTAGCAGGCCTTGGACGGCCTTAGACGGCCTTAGCAGGTCTTAGCAAGCCTTAGACGGCCTTAGCAGGGCTTGGAGGGCCTTAGCAGACCTTAGCCGGCCTTAGCCGGCCTTAGCAGGCCTTAGACGGCCTTATCAGGCCTTAGCAAGCCTTAGCAGGCCTTAGACGGCCTTAGCAGGCCTTAGACGGCCTTAGCAGGCCTTAGCAGGCCTTAGACGGCCTTAGCAGGCCTTAGACGGCCTTAGCAGGCCTTAGACGGCCTTAGCAGGCCTTAGCAGGCCTTAGACGGCCTTAGCAGGCCTTAGCAGGCCTTAGACGGCCTTAGCAGGCCTTAGACGGCCTTAGCAGGCCTTAGACGGCCTTAGCAGGCCTTAGACGGCCTTAGCAGGCCTTAGACGGCCTTAGCAGGCCTTAGCAGGCCTTAGACGGCCTTAGCAGGCCTTAGACGGCCTTAGCAGGCCTTAGACGGCCTTAGCAGGCCTTAGAAGTACTCAGACGGACTTAGCAGTTCTGAGAACGTCTTGGCAGGCTTTGGACGGCCTTAGTTGACATTATTTAATATAGTCGAGTCGGTTTCCTTCGTTTTTCGCAGGGATGTATCTATGGTATATATCACTTTAGGTGCTGTTACACGATGCGATTTTTCTTGCAACTTGCAACAAATTTACATATGAAAAAAATAATCGCAAGTTGTGGGAAGGGTGTTACACGTTCAGCAACTTGCGATTTTTGTTGTAAGTTGCTGTAACACGGCAAAAATGACAAAATCGCAAGTTGCTACGGGGTGTTACACGGTGGGATTTTTTATGCAACTTACAACATTCAATAATTTGTTGCGAGTTTCAAGAAAAATCGCATCGTGTAACAGCACCTTTATTGAGAAGGACTTACCGTTCTGTTTATTGAAGTTTTTAGTGGTTTAAGAAATAAACCATATCTAGTCTTACCTGTCTACAGTATCGAAATGAACTTACGTTCGTTGGCAACGCTTACAGTGCACCTTTAGACAGAAGCTGGGTATTTTAGTGACAGAGTGTTGATGGCATATTTTAACTGAACCATTATATATACTTTGTCTCCCCCTGGATGGAAAGTAGACTGGACGTACAAAAAGGCAGTCTTGTGGAACGCTAAGTGAATGCTTCTCAATAA
>CAXIUP010000203.1:0-52500 GCA_964035015.1 Corallium rubrum | reverse complement strand
ATACAAACAAATACAAACAAATACAAACAAATACAAACAAATACAAACAAATACAAACAAATACAAACAAATACAAACAAATACAAACAAATACAAACAAATACAAACAAATACAAACAAATACAAACAAATACAAACAAATACAAACAAATACAAACAAATACAAACAAGTACAAACAAGTACAAACAAACAAATACAAACAAATACAAACAAATACAAACAAGTACATAAAACAAGTACAAACAAGTACAAACAAGTACAAACAAGTACAAACAAGTACAAACAAGTACAAACAAGTACAAACAAGTACAAACAAACAAGTACAAACAAACAAACAAACAAACAAACAAACAAACAAACAAACAAACAAACAAACAAACAAACAAACAAACAAACACAAACAAACACAAACAAACAAACACAAACAAACAAACAAACAAACAAACAAACAAACAAACAAACAAACAAACAAACAAACAAACAAACAAACAAACAAACAAACAAACAAACAAACAAACAAACAAACAAACAAACAAACAAACAAACAAACAAACAAACAAACAAACAAACAAACAAACAAACAAACAAACAAACAAACAAACAAACAAACAAACAAACAAACAAACAAACAAACAAACAAACAAACAAACAAACAAACAAACAAACAAACAAACAAACAAACAAACAAACAAACAAACAAACAAACCAATAAGAAGGGGGCAAAAACATAACCTCTTGGCGGAGGTAATGAAAAGGAATAAATTACATTTATGCTTTACGCACCATCCAATTAAAGACAGTGGAGGGAGTCTTACCTGACATTGGCGCGCAACAACCACTTAGAAAAATCGATAACCAGATATTGTGTTTTCAAAAAAAGGTGCACGCATACAAAAAAATGTAGAATTCTTTTGAAAAGGACAAATGCGTGCAAGCTCAACACTTTGTCCGTTCAGTCTAATTCCATCCAGGAGGAGGCAAAGTATATATAATGGTTTTAAAAAATTCCATCAACACTCTGTCACTAAAATACCCAGCTTCTGTCTAAAGGTGCACTGTAAGCGTTGCCAACGAATGTAAGTTCATTTCCATACTGTAGACAGGTAAGACTAGATATATATGGTTTCTCTCTTAAACCACTAAAAACCTTAAATAAATAGAAGGTTAAGACCTAACTAAGTTATAAGGAATGAGGGTATATGCCGGATACATAATTTGCTTAATTAATAGTTGGGCCCGGTTGTACGAAGCCCAGATAGCTTATCCGGCGGATAAGTCTTAAACATATAACAGTGTCATCTATGCTTTGAACAAGTGAACTTAAATTTAAGTTGCGAAATAGCACTATTCGTTAGGTGACTCTCTATTCAGCAGATAAAATTTAAGTTTACAAAGGAAACCGACTCAACTATTAAATAATGCCTGCTAAGACCGTTTAAGGCTTGCTAAGGCCGTCTGAGTACTTCTAAGGTCTGCTAAGGCCTGCTAAGGCCGTCTAAGGTCTGATAAGGCCGTCTAAGGCCTGCTAAGGCCTGCTAAGGCCTGCTAAGGCCGTCTAAGGCCTGCTAAGGCCGTCTAAGGCCTGCTAAGGCCTGCTAAGGCCGTCTAAGGCCGTCTAAGGCCTCCTAAGACGTCTAAGGCCTGCTAAGGTCTGCTAAGGCCGTCTCAGGCTTGCCAAGGCCTGCTAAGGCCGTCTAAGGTCTGATAAGGCCGTCTAAGGCGTGCTAAGGCCGGCTAAGGCCGGCTAAGGCCTGCTAAGGCCGTCTAAGGCCTTCTAAGGCCTGCTAAGGCCGTCTAAGACCTGCTAGGACGTCTAAGGCCTGCTAAGGTCTGCTAAGGCCGTCTAAGGCCTGCTAAGGCCGTCTAAGGCCTGCTAGGACGTCTGAGGCCTGCTAAGGCCGTCTAAGGCCGTCTAGAGCCTGCTAAGGCCGTCTAAGGCCTGCTAAGGCCTGCTAAGGCCGTCTAAGGCCTGCTAAGGCCGTCTAAGGCCGTCTAAGGCCTGCCAAGGCCTACTAAGGCCGTCTAAGGTCTGATAAGGCCGCTAAGGCCTGATAAGGCCTGCTAAGGCCTGCTAAGGCCTGCTAAGGCCGTCTAAGGCCGTCTAATGAATGCCAAGGCCTGCTAAGGCGGTCTAAGGTCTGATAAGGCCGTCTAAGGCCTGCTAAGGCCGGCTAAGGCCGGCTAAGGCCTGCTAAGGCCGTCTAAGGCCTGCTAAGGCCGTCTAAGGCCTGCCAAGGCCTGCTAAGGCCGTCTAAGGTCTGATAAGTCCGTCTAAGGCCGTCTAAGGCCTGCTAAGGCCGTCTAATGAATACCAAGGCCTGCTAAGGCGGTATAAGGTCTGATAAGGCCGTCTAAGGCCTGCTAAGGCCGGCTAAGGCCGGCTAAGGCCTGCTAAGGCCGTCTAAGGCCTGCTAAGATCTGCTAAGGCCTGCTAAGGCCGGCTAAGGCCTGCTAAGGCCGGCTAAGGCCTGCTAAGGCCGGTTAAGGCCTGCTAAGGCCTGCTAAGGCCGTCTAAGGCCGTCTAAGGCCGTCTAAGGTCTGCTAAGGCCGTCTAAGGCCTGCTAAGGCCTGCTAAGGCCGTATAAGGTGTGCTAAGGCCGTCTAAGGCCTGCTAAGGCCGTCTAAGGCCTGCTAAGGCCTGCTAAGGCCGTCTAAGGTCTGCTAAGGCCGTCTAAGGCCAGCTAAGGCCTGCTTAGGCCTGCTAAGGCCGTCTAAGGCCTGCTAAAGCCGTCTAAGGCCTGCTAAGGCCGTCTAAGGCCGTCTAAGGCCTGCTAAGGCCGTCTAAGGCCTCCCAATAAACCACGCCCTATTTCGGTTGTTCATATATCGAGAAAGTGCCAAAAATGTCGCGCGAAGCGACATTTTCTTTCGTCTCGCAAGCTCTCGAGTGGAACTAATTAGCCACGCCAAAAGAAAAATGTCGAGTCGGTCGACAAATGCCGCCTAGTGGAAAATCGCCTTAAAGGATCATTTTAGTCCAAAACCGTCCGTGATTGCCGAGCGATTTAAATTTCATGGTCGCTATCAAAGGGAAGGTGAGTCCGTGACCAGATATATTGTAGAGCTTAAGAAGTTAGCCGCTACGTGTGAATTCGGAACTTTCCTAAGTGAATCATTAAGAGATCGTTTCGTTTATGGTCTACGGGATGGGGCAACACAGAAGAAGCTCTTATTGGTGGCTGATTTAACGTTCAAGCGAGCAAGTGAAATTGCCCAAGCCATGGAGATTGCTGAGAAAAACACTCAGGAATTTAGACCTGGCTCGCATTCAGAAGTGAAAAAGATTTCCCGAATGACGGTGAGAGGGGATAAAGGCAAATTGAATAAGCCTCAAGGAGGGAAAATTCCCCAGGGGATAGCTGATAAACCGACAACGTCTTATCGGTGTGCGGGAAGTCATGTCCCAAATTTATGCAAATTTAAAGAAGAAAAGTGTTATGCGTGTTCAAAGAAGGGACACATTGCCAAAGTTTGCCGATGGAAGAAAGCGAGTAAGACATCACTTAAGTATGTAGCACAAGAAGATTTGGCACCTAGGGTCTATGATTTGGCTGAAGAAGAGCTCGGGTTATATTGCGTTTATACGAAGCCCAAAGTTAAGAAATACACAGCCAAAATACAGATCGATCAAGAATATGTGGATATGGAGATTGATACCGGCGCGGCAGTGTCCATAATCCCCGAGGGACTCTATAGTGCTCAATTAAGTCATCACCCATTAGCCAAGTCGAAAGTCGTTTTGAAGACGTACTCTCCAAGTACTCGGTGAAGTTAAACTACCAATTCAATATCAGGGACAAAAGGCTACGTTGACGGCCTTTGTCGTTAAAGGGAACAATCCGCCCTTGTTGGGTCGAGATTGGTAAGCGAAATTTAAGCTAAATTGGTCAAGAATTTTCGCGGTAATAAGTGAGTCGGTTCCAGGTTCAACGGCTGAACTAACGGAGAAATATCCGCAGTTGTTTTCGGAAGGTTATGGATCTATTAAGGATTTTAAAGCTCAAATCCATTTGCGAGAAAATGCTCAACCGAAATTTTGTAAAGCTCGACCAGTGCCGTATGCCTTAAAAGGGGCCGTAGAAAAGGAACTGGATCGACTAGAAGCCGAGGGAATTATCTATAAAGTTGATCACAGTGAATGGGCTACTCCTCTTGTAGTGGTACCAAAGGCGAATACAGTAAATCAGTTCGGTTGTGTGGGGACTATAAAGTGACTGTTAATCCATGTATTGAAGTACAATAACACCCTTTACCTAATCCGGAAGATATATTCACAACGTTAGCTGAAGGGACGGTGTTTACTAAATTGGATTTATCCCATGCGTATCGACAGTTGCACTTAGATGAACATTCCCAAGAGTTACTTACGATGAATACCCACCGGGGCCTGTACCGATATACCAGATTGCCTTTTGGGGTGTCCTCGGCCCCAGCGATTTTCCAAGCAGTGATGGAACACATCCTTCAAGGATTGAAGAGGGTAATTTGCCGAGTAGATGACATCCTAGTGAACGAGAAGTCTGTTCCAGAACATTTACAACTTCTAGACGAGGTTTCGAGGAGGTTAGATGCGCAGGGAATTCACCCTTTGCCTGAGAAAGTAGAAGCTATTCGGAATGCTCCTGTTCCAGCAGATGTTAGTCAACTGAAATCGTATTTGGGATTGTTGAATTATTACGCCAAGTTCATTCCAAATATGTCAACGGTTCTTAAGCCTTTGTACGATTTGTTGCAAAAGAATAGTCCATGGGTTTGGTCCCAGGCCAGCGAAAAGGCTTTACAAGGCAGCAAGAAGATGTTGTTAGAGAGTCAATTGCTGGTACACTATGACCCTCGTAAACCATTAAAGTTAGCCACCAACGCATCCGCGTATGGGGTGGGTGCCGTGATCTCCCACAGCATGGAAGATGGTAGTGAGAAGCCAATCGCATTCGCATCGCGAACTTTGAGTTCCAGTTAGAGGAACTACTCCCAATTACAGAAAGAAGCACTGGCTATTATCTTTGACGTAAAGAAATTTCACCAATATTTGTATGGGTGTAAATTTACGTTAGAAACAGATCATAAGCCATTGGTAACGATTTTTGGTCCTAAGACGGGGTACCTACCTCAGCTGCAGCACGATTACAGCGTTGGGCGATTATTCTATCGGCGTACCAGTATGAAATTGAGTACTGAAGCTCAGCCAAACATGCGAATGCTGACGCCTTATCTCGATTACCATTAGAAACCGTAACTCCAGCGATCGAAGAAGAAGCAGAAATTTTCCAATTGTCGTATTTTGATGAATTACCAGAGACGGCCAAGCACATTAGTCAAGCCACTAGTCGAGACCCTAGTCTGTCACGTGTGTTGGAGCTTACCCTAAAGGGATGGCCATACGTGGTGGAAACAGGGGACTTAAAACAATACTTCGTACGTCGACATGAACTGTCCGTTGACCAGGGGTGTGTTCTGTGGGGACGACGCGTGGTGATTCCTCCAAGTTAAAGGAAGCGAATCCTCGACGACTTACATGACCAGCATCCAGGCATGTGTCGAATGAAAGCCTTAGCACGAAGTTATTTGTGGTGGCCCAAATTGGACCAAGAGATCGAAACGAAGGTCCGTGCCTGTGGGGTCTGCCAATCGGTTCAAAAGAGTCCACCAGTCGCACCGTTACATCCTTGGAATTGGCCCAGTCAACCCTGGCAAAGGTTACATATTGATCATTTTGAGTGTGAGAAGAGTTTCTACTTAGTTGTCATCGACAGCCATTCAAAGTGGATCGAAGTGGTACGTACGAAATCCATGACAGCAGCCAAGACCATTGAAATCCTAAGGAACTTGTTTTCCTCTTATGGATTGCCAGAAACCATAGTTTCCGATAACGGGCCAGGTTTTGCAAGTAAAGAATTTCGACAGTTCACCCTATCATGCGGCGTCCAATGGAGCTGCGGAACGAGCCGTTCAAATGGTCAAAAGAGCACTACTCAAACAAGTCCAGGACGTGAAATCGACGTTATGTGGAAGTGTAGAACATCGATTGTCGAATTTCTTGTTGAAATATCGTTGTACGCCACATACAGTAACGGGACAATCGCCTGCAAAACTGTTCTTGAAGAGACCGTTGCGGAATTCATTGACTTTGTTGAAACCAAATTTAGCGAAGCGAGTGGAAAAAACAACAAGAGAACCAAGTGAGATACCAGGCGAAGAACTGAGTTGCTAGAGAATTGGAAGCCAATGAGTTGGTGCGTGTTCGGAATTACCGTGGAGGAATGGAAAAATGGGTACTTGGAACGATAGTGAAGAAACTTGGTCCGCGAACATTCCGAGTGCGAGTTCAGGGGGAGACCAGAATGTGCCATCTAGATCAACTGATAACGTCAGCCGAGAAGGGGTCGAATGACGAAAGAGATGAAGGCACAATAGATGATGAATCCCATCACATCCCTATGTCACGGGAAGATATTAAAGAATCGACTGCAACAGCGAAGGATCCAAACGGTGAGAGATTAGCCATTGCCAGTGAGCCTCCTGTAGTTGACCAACCTGTCGCAGCTCAAGAATTCAGTGGGGAAGAACCAGTCGACGTTATCCTCAACGAATTAGACGAGCACCCGAAAGATTAACTTATTAAACTTATGTAAATGTGTTTAGCAAAATCGAGACATTATTAGTTATCGACAGAATAATCTAATGTTAAGTTAAATAAGAACAGGAAAAAAAACTTTTAAGAACTTTAGTAAGTTAGACTTAAAAAAGGGGAAAGTGTAATATAGTGACTAGCATTGTAATATGAATTATTAATTAGGTATAAACTGTATAAATAGTCCTCGTGTTTAGACCGAGGGAGTTCACTTTTTCGTATTAAAGTATATTACAAATGTCAGTGATCATAACAATAGTTATTTGAAGGTCCCCATAATAACTCTTTCGTGAAAAAGACGCATAATTTTCATTTTCAATTATACCACTGTAACGTTTTGCCGATGTTCAGGCGGGTTGTTGACCTGAGTGTGTTGATTGCCGCCCAAGCCGAGGTAGAAGGCACAACAGCAGTTTGTAAAAGATGTTCTTTACTGGACGACAACTCAACAACTACCGTATCACGACAGTGCTCACGCTATTTACACAAATGCACACGTCAACTATACAATCACGACTACAGTACATACGACTACAAACTAAGTACAAGTCCCCATAGCGCTGCACGCTACATTACGTTTACTGTAGGTCTTCTCAATATGTATACCGGTATAACAGTGAATGTTTAAATATTATTTGCAGTATTGCTGATATCCACGAACTCGATGAAAGTACTATATATGGGCATTGGTCTTGCTACAGAACGTAAATATGCTATAACTTCAGACTACGGTATAGTTATTTCAAGGTCCCCATAACAACGGTTTTAAGAAAAAATGTGTGTAACTTTTCTTATAATAATATTTCAATATACTTAATTTAAATGCAAAAATATGTCCTCCGTAGAATAGCTGATATCCATGCATGAAAGCGATGAAAGTGAATAGTGCATGAACGGTTGGTACAACGTCAGTGGCTGTAACTATTGTCGTTTCAAGGTCCCCACAACATGACTTCATGAGAAAAAATAGGCACGCCCAGGCGTGCATGTATCTACTGCGCTTAATGCCTATAGCTACTATGGTAAAAGCAACGATGCAATTATACACTAATTTGTAACAACCCTGTATTCAGAGCTGAACGAGTTCTTGGCAAAATCGATGGAATTGTATACTTAGATCTAGATTGACAAAATTGTCTATGCTCACAGGCTATGCTGTGTTTTAACTTAAGAAAGAAGGAACTCAGAGTAAAGCCATCAAGGCATAGGAGGTAAGTACTAACAACTCTATTCGTTCCAAGCCCGAACAGGTGGTCACCCATTCAAATACTAACTCAATCCAATTGGGCTTTACTCCGGTCATCTTGGTGAGAGGCAGTGCACTAAAAGCTTGACTATTAAAGCTATGGTACTAAAAACTATAGTCTTAAAGTATGGTAGTAATTAGCTTTAAGTAGAGTAGTAGACCATCAAATTAACATAACAAGTCAGAAAATTTGACTTAATTGACTAATACAGTACTCAAATATCTTTGTTACAACAAACAATAATGCAATCTAGTTAGATGGTAAAGGAAATCGCTGAGATATCAAGCATCTCAAGTATTACTGCTGTAAAATTTAATAGTGAATGAAAAGGATGTCCAGCAATGTCATCAACCCTGCACATTAATAATTGTTCTTCAAGACATACAATGTTCTTCAATGCATACAACTAGTAAAAGGTAAAATAAATGTTTGCAAATTCATGACACAGATTTTGCATGGCATTAACAACTTTAGCATACAATTTTACTCCATTAATACTTTATATAGACTTGCCAGTTCACGCTCTCAACAATACTAGCCGGTCAGTTGTCACTGACATTTGACTATTTGCCATCGACAATATGTTATTTAATACCATATTTCGGACGCTCGTGGAGTACGATATAGGTTTTGCACATTGTTGCTTGACCATAAAGCTAACTTGGTTCTGACTTGTTGCCGAACAGAAATGAATGATCTTCTACACAGTCTTGTCAGTTTATTAAAGAAACACGATCGACAGACATGTTGACCATACAAATTGCCTCGTCTGAATATGAAATCGTCCATGGAACGGCAATTAATTTGCTTGCAAAAACTTTTATCATCATTCCAACAACGTCTCATACATCACAATTCAGAACTGACTACGATTCATATTTAAAATACTTACTAAATTTTAAAAACTGTGTTGTTGAATAGACATCATTCCTTGATATCGTTCTTGCTTCTTGCTTCGTGCATCAGTTATTTTGGCTTCGGTGGCTTGTCGTGAGTCAATCGTTTCATTCTATGTTTTGATTGGCTCCGAAGGCATTCTTTTGTTAACTTAACAAGCTTAACTTACATGCACGACAGCATAATATCTACTCGCGCAAGCGCAGTAGATACAAAAACGAATAACTTGAACGATAAACACTTTACTTATGATTCAGATCTATAGAACTCAATACATGCAACCGAAACTGGGTGTAAATATAGCATCTGCAGCGTATAGTCGATATCCATGCATGAAAGCAATGCAAGTGAATAGTGCATGCATGCATGGGCTACGATGTTGTTACAACGTCAATAACTGTAACTATTAGTCATATCAAGTCCCCACAACGATTTTGTGAGAAAATGCGTATAATTTTAAATGATACCACTTTTGTATATACTTCTATATATAAGTTATAGTCTCGATATAGTTCTAGTTCAATACGAACAGCGGTAAATGTAAAAATGTATAATCTGTAGCATAAATTACATGTAGCCGATATACATGAAAAGGATGCAAGTGAATAGCGCATGTTGTTGCTCTAAAATGGCAATGTCAATAAGCCATTTCAAGGTACCCATAACGATGAAACAATTAGAAAAAAAACGCACATAATTTTCATAGACCTCTTTCACGATATATATCATCTAAAATCAAAAATCAGAAAAGTTGCACAGTAACGCTTTATGCGTAAGGTGATAACAAATATGTATTCAAAATCACTGAAAACATCCAAGATAAGATTTTAGCTCAACAAATAACAAAACAGATAAATCCGTTATGGCGTAGACAATGACTTCCCTCAACAACTGGAGTGCTTGAAGTGTATACTAATATCTTAAATCAAGTTTTTGGACCTCAGAGCAGTACTCTGCGCGGTTTTCTTTGTCTGTGATATCTAGGTGCCTATTATATCGCGACAGTGTAAAGGACAGGTGCATGTGCAACTGACGTCTAAGCTTGCCATGTTTAATTTCCGATTTTGATAACCTAAAAAAACTTGCTGCTAACATTTCAGAAATTAATAAAGAGCTAACTGAGTGCTGCAGAGATATACACAAAACAATTAGATTAGTCTTTGGTAGAATAAAAATCTGCACCCTAAATTCCCAAATTTATTCTCTATAGCGTAATCAAAATGTTATATGGTGGAATGAAGACATTTAAAGGTCCCCACAACAAAACACATTAGGTGAGAAAAGACAAAAAAAATTCAATAACAACTCTTTTAACTATATTTCTACTCTTGGAATATACTGTAACCTATTTCTGCAGTGTTGCCAGGTGATGATCCATGAAAGCAATTATACAAGCTAATAGTGCATGATGTTGTTACAATGTCAACGACCATATTAACTATAGTTATTTCAAGTCCCCATAATAATGGTTTCAATTTCAAGAGAAAAGATGTTTATTTTTAGATATATATTTTTTTAGATTTAGATTTATTAACTGTATTGCCTAGGGCAACTGGTGGTCGAACAGGGCAAATTGTCCAAATTGTAGGTGTTGACTTTACGGAGGTGAGAACTGGAGAATCTGGTGAAGAACCCTCGCACAAGAGAAATCAACTACAACTATTCTCACATTAGTTCCAAGCTCAACAAAGGGGTCATTCCCCAACGGTAACTCATCCAAGCACTAACCCCATCTAACTGGGCTTAACTTTCAGTGAGAAGCAGCTGCTAACAGCACACACTGCCGGTGATCCCTGCAAGTTTTCAAAGTCTTTGTCGGTGATATCTACCGTACATGCCTATTATGTACCTGACAGCCAAGCCTATGATGTTTAATTTCCAATTTTGATAACCCAAAATCTTTTGACAAGTTTCTAAAAATTATTTTGAGCACTGTACCTGTTTCACGAACTCAAGAACGGCAATATTATCCAGTAAATATCTGGTAAGATTTTATCAGATACTACTGTCTACCATCTAACCTTAGCCACACATTTTAAATAAATCACTATGGTAAAATACATTTGGCAAAAAGAGTAATACTGTGTTGTGTACAAAACATTAGACTTTATGCTTTAAACAAAGATTCGATCATTTCAGAGTCAAATCGTCTTGCATTAGTCAGAGTAAAATACTAAAAGGCCACCGCAATAGGGAAAGGGTTAAAAAACTAAAATATTACACTTATCATGGTTTTGTTCAAAAATAAAGGATGTACCAGATCTCCTTCAATGAATACAAGATACTAAGTACTAGATAGTGGACAGACAAATACCAGAAACCAAATACATTTAGTTCGTATGTGACATGCACTTAGTTACAACTAAGTACTAACTTTAAGCCAGAGTAGTGTCAACTGTAGTGTACTCTTAGTTTAATACATCGAAATTAAATTAAACAAGATGTCAAGTATTTACAGCTTGCTCAACACTAATTTCTAACCAGAGAACACAAGAAGCTTTAAATAAATTGACTCAAATGAGGCTGGCTATCAAAAAATTGTTATTAGATGCCTAAGCTATGGTACGTCATTCAACAATGAAAGCTTAGACATCTAATGAAGATTTTTTAAAAGTAGTTGGCTTCATTTGGGTTTATATACTGTATTTTTACCACATACCATGCTACTGAAAGGCAGCTTCATCAGATTACAAAAAGCTCCTTATTCAGTAAGTTTTAAAACCCAAACAGGGTTCAGCACTAACCAGTAATTACATGTGTCAAGTAACACACTTTCCTAGTTACCGGACTCCACTAGATATACATTTGTTTGCTAAGATACCAGTATATAGATATAGAATAACCCTATTAAAATTATTTACCGGGTTAGTGCTTTCATAACAAGATTACAAGTACGCTACATGTATATTTACTGGTAAAATGTGGACTTTTATTAGAAAACTAGGAATAGAAACCACATATACTTTGCATTATTTATATTATAAAGATGCTGTTTTCTTCAAACTTAGTCCACAATACATGAGACACCTAAGTGCTGGCATAATACAGTATTACTGGATCACTTTTCAAATGTAATTGATGCAACTCTGGGCATGAGATTTGAGATTTTCAGCAGTATCCAGTGGGATACTGGCACTTAAAATCTGGTATCCCTCCTTGAAATTTAGTATGCCACATTTGGATAGTAGATATTCCAATAAGCAGCATCCAAACAAGGTTAACGTTTATTTAACACAACATTATACATACTATACTAGTGTATGCCTATATGCGGAATATTTTAATCTAGTTCCTAGAGCCTGCGATCATTTTGTCCAGTGAATAGCGCGATGGCTCTTGTTGCTGGGTACTACTTCATGTATGCCTATGATCATTTAATCCTGGTACGCACTGGGAACAAGATTACAGATTTACAGTTCGTGGAATTTAATTTCCACCAACATTTGCAGACAAGACACGAAGAACAACAACTGAGATAGCTGCTCAACAAATCAACAATTGTTCACTATCCCAATTTTCATGGTATATCCCATGGATATCAGGATACTGCAAATCTCATGCCCTGCAAATATAAATGAACTCAAGAATACCGGTAGTTTTGTTACAGAGTCATTTCACTACACACATAACGCCGTTTCCCAGCAGTGCTCTTGTATCTACATGGACACTGAGAATATTTGGCAAGAATATTAGATTCGATTATATACAAAGTGTATATGTTTGCAAAAACAGTCTATTCAGTCCAGTGAGTATCTACATATAGTCCAGTGAGTCCACTATTAAAATATTTCTACCAAATACACATATGAAACAACAAAGTGGCTATGTGTACAGTAACTGTACGCCAACAGCTATTTGCTGTTTATATGGGACTCTAGTGAGCATGTGTAAATAACTTACCTATAATGAAAGCATGCCGTTCTATAGTCTATGTAATAAGTCTTAATTAATTTCTGAAATTACATGCATGTATTTGGAAACGTTGGCAACGAACTTCTGAACCGCGCTTTGAGGTGAAATCGACAATCAATAAGGAGTCTCCATATATGATTCATAGATTATTAGATTTCTTTGTGCTTTGGGCAAATAAGGAATGATTTACGGATCGGAACGTTAAAATTACTAAATAGAACTTCTTCATTAGAAGTTATTGACGCATGCTCACGAGAATCCGATGAATGGCAAATAGTCGTTGGCGTGTACGGTTACCGACTACGAATAGCCACTTCGATGAAACAATTTGAAATAGAGCATATTACTTCAGCACATCTTACCACAAATCAGTCCATGCTCCCCAGAAACATCAGTAACGATTTTTATTTGTTGCTTTAACCCATTTTATCCAGTGAGGAAAAGAGTCTCTCTTCGAATTTAACAAATATCGAGTCTCGAGTGTGAGATTGATCCATCCTTAAAATTATATCCATTTGAGTGATTTGACCATTTAGTTCTTGCCATCAAACTCGATACAATTGGCCATTAAAATCCATACCAATGAATTTCCACATTTCTTTGGCAAAATCTGTTTACTCTTTCCATATATTAGCAACAAATACACAAAAGTCGAAATTATTGCAAGGTTTTCTCGATACACCAAGCGCCGTATGGTCCTGCGCCTATCATACGACTGATCAGCGGAACAAATTTGCCTGCGCTGTCAAAAGCTTGTCAAAAGCTTGACATGTTAACGCATGTCGAGGTTAGCACCCTCACCGGGCTCCGGGCCTTCGGCCCTACGCCCGGGCTCGGAGATTACCAGAGTATAAATTATCTTTGTTTAATTAAAGTGGGACGACGATGAAAAAATCGTCTCAATATTAATGAAACCATCAAGGCGTTCTCGGTTTCGCAATATCTTGTCTCGTTTTAGAGATATTCACCTTTTTAAACATGCAAATTAAGCGCCTTGTGACGTCAGTTTCTCACGCATACTAAATGATATTTACAAAAGGATGAATATATTTCAGAAAGTAACAGGCAAAATTCATTCAAACTTTGCACGAGTACGTACGCACGCCAATGTTCACATATGTTGTCGCTATGGAAACTGCTTGGAGATAGGAAGGCTTTTTCTTCGGGTGGAAGAGCACAGAATGCGTCATCAGAACGAAATTTAGATAACCAGGGCACAGTTCTTTAAATGTCAACGTTTTTAGCGCTTAGGGTGGGTAGTGTACAATTGTCAGGCATTGTGGAAGTGTGGAAATGTGAAAGTGTGGTAGTGTGACCACACTTCCACACTTCCACACTACCACACTACCACACTACCACACTTCCACACTTTCACACTACCACACTTCACACTTCCACACTTGCACACTTCCACACTTCCAGACTTCCACACTTCCACACTTCCACACTTCCACACTTCCACACTTCCACACTTCCACACCTCCACACTTCCACACTTCCACACTTCCAGACTTCCAGACTTCCACACTTCCACACTTCCACACTTCCACACTTCCACACTTCCACACCTCCACACTTCCACACTTCCACACTTCCACACCTCCACACTTCCACACTTCCACACTTCCACACTTCCACACTTCCACACTTCCACACTTCCACACTTCCACACTTCCACACTACCACACTTCCACACTTCCACACCGCCACACTACCACACTTCCACACTTCCACACTTCCACACTTCCACACTTCCACACTTCCAGACTGCCACACTTCCACACTGCCAGACTACCACACTACCAGACTACCACACTTCCACACTTCCACACATCCACACTGCCACACTGCCAGACTGCCAGACTGCCAGACCGCCAGACCGCCACACCGCCACACCGCCACACCGCCACACCGCCACACCGCCACACCGCCACACCGCCACACCGCCACACCGCCACACCGCCACACCGCCACACCGCCACACCGCCACACCGCCACACCGCCACACCGCCACACCGCCACACCGCCACACCGCCACACCGCCACACCGCCACACCGCCACACCGCCACACCGCCACACCGCCACACCGCCACACCGCCACACCGCCACACCGCCACACCGCCACACCGCCACACCGCCACACCGCCACACCGCCACACCGCCACACCGCCACACCGCCACACCGCCACACCGCCACACCGCCACACCGCCACACCGCCACACCGCCACACCGCCACACCGCCACACCGCCACACCGCCACACCGCCACACCGCCACACCGCCACACCGCCACACCGCCACACCGCCACACCGCCACACCGCCACACCGCCACACCGCCACACCGCCACACCGCCACACCGCCACACCGCCACACCGCCACACCGCCACACCGCCACACCGCCACACCGCCACACCGCCACACCGCCACACCGCCACACCGCCACACCGCCACACCGCCACACTCCCACACTCCCACACTCCCACACTCCCACACTTCCACACTTCCACACTTCCACACTTCCACACTTCCACACTACCACACTACCACACTTCCAGACGTCCACACTTCCACACTTCCACACTTCCACACTTCCACACTTCCACACTTCCACACTTCCACACTTCCACACTTCCACACTTCCACACTTCCACACTACCACACTTCCACACTTCCACACTTCCACACCTCCACACCTCCACACCTCCACACCTCCACACCTCCACACCTCCACACTACCACACTTCCACACTTCCACACTTCCACACTTCCACACTTCCACACTTCCACACTTCCACACTTCCACACTTCCACACTTCCACACTTCCACACTTCCACACTTCCACACTCCACACTTCCACACTCCCCGACTACCACACTTTCACACTTCCACACTTCCACCCTTCCACACTACCACACTACCACACTTAACACTTCCACACTTCCACACTTCCACACTTCCACACTTCCACACTACCACAATTCCACACTTCCACAATTCCACACTTCCACAATGCCAAACAATTGCACACTACCCACCCTAAGTGCTAAAAGCGTTGACATTTAAATAACTGTGTCCTGGTTATCTAAATTCCATTCTCATGACGCATTCTCTGCTCTTCTACCCGAAGAAAAAAGCCGATAGTAACTACTTAACTGGAAAACAAGATTTTTCCTTTCACCTATTTCTTAGAGAATACGATAATTTAAACGTCGGCTGAAATATAACCTGTACGTGTATAGGAGTATTCCTTTCTATGCTTTAGTTTAAATATTGTTTATTAGTGAAAAAATAAACAGTTTTCGTGCTGCAAATGAAAGGCATTTGTTTCTGAACGGTCTCCATGGCAACGTCGCTATACTCGTGCAAAGTTTGAATGAATTTAACCTGTTACTACCAGAGATATTCATCTAGCCTGCGAGCATGCTCTTGTAAAGGGAAAGAGGGAGGGGAAAGAGAGAGCCTGCACAGATGCTATAGAGTTTTAGATATCTGCGTCCTAAATCATGACGCAAAATTCTTATTGGTCGGTTTGGCTTATAACGTCAATCGTAAATGCAAATCTGAAAGTGTGTTATTAACTATTCATAATTGTGGATGTTGCGTACTAAAGTCTCAAAAGGCAACAGATCGGATTTTGGAATGAAATTCCAAAATGCGAAAAAGTATACAGTCAAACCAGTCATCTAGACTTGGAAAAAAACGAAGAAACAGTGTACTTATTGCAATGGCTAGATTCAACGAAATGAATCTTGCAAGAGGGAGGGGAAACCGCCAAAAATGCAAACCATATTTAGGAATAACAATGACAAAGTACTCAATAATGCACGCACAATGGCGATTTTCCGATCGATCAGTTTCTCGCAATCGACAAGAAAGTTATGCCAGTTTGATTTGCTTTATTCAGTTGCACACGAACGAGCACACGTCTGACATTTATGGGTTGATGGCTTTATCTCAAATGGGGGTGGATGTTCAAAATCGTATGGAGTCCGTGCAGGCTCTCTCTCCTTTCTTCGATCTTCCAAGAGCCTGTGAGCAGGCTAATATTCATCATTTAGTAAATCTTATTTAGTATGCATGAGAAATTAACGTCACAAAGCACCTAATTTGCATGTGTTAAAAACAAGATATTGCAAAACCGAAAACGCCTTGATGGTTTATTTCGAAATGATGTTTCGTTAAGATCATAGATAGAATTAGATTTTTTTTAAATTATACTTTTTCATCGTAGTCCCACTTTAAGTTCCTCCTCATTTGCAGAACAAATTAACAGGAATATAATACGCGTGAAACTCGGAGTAGCAACCGCATTAAAACTTATTTATTTATACATCGCTCTACCTATTATGGTATTGAGCGCTCTCATAACTAATGCCAATACTGTGTCACTCCTGTTACACACTCTCTTTGGTATATATATATATATATATTATATATATATATATATATATATATATATATATATATATATATAAAAGAATTCCTTGGTTCGCGCTAAGCTCCCAAATGTTAACAATTTGGTGCGTACAGGTATGTGCCCTTGTGGTAAAACCAGATGTCAAATCTGTAAATTTATTATAGGGGGACGTACTTTCAGTGATTCGTTCTCGAAACAAGAATTCTATATAAATTATCGTTTTGATTGTGACTCAGTGGAAGTGGTGTATCTTTTATCTTGTACCACTACTTCTTTCCGTAAGCGTTTTAACAACCATAAGAGTAGTTTACAAAGGTATGGCAGAGGTCAGAGAGGTATTCCAGGTGAATATTTGTATGCTCATTTTTTTTCAAATGGTCACGGGGGACTCTCTGATTTGTCTGCCACTATCATTGATAAAACCAATGTAAATAATCCTACTGAACGCGAAGGCTTTTGGACGTATAAATTGAACACTCTTATTCCAATGGGACTAAATACATGTGACTTCTTTTGATCTATTAACATCTTTTGATCTATTAACATTACTTTTATTTATTTATTAATTTATTCTTATTCTTAATTTATTCATGTTGTAAAACTTTTATAAATACTCGACCGCGCCCATTTCAGGGTTATAGATCTGAAGAAGAGGCTGTGCCTCGAAACGTTATCAATAAAGATGTTTTAAAAACTTAGTTCTCTGTTGATTTTATATATATATATATATATATATATATATCAAATAAATTATTTTAAACGTGGTGTTCCACAAAATTTATCCTGAATTACTATTATTGCTATGCAAACTTTCAAAGAATTAATTCTCAGTATATTAAATTCAGAACTATATTTTTTATTTACAAATTTAAAACTAAAGTTTTTCTAATTAAAGTATTTATAGAAACTAATTTATTGTGCAACAATATAAACTGAGTTTTTGTGACAATGTTTTTTCCCTTCATATCTATTCAACAAAAATTCCATTTTTAAGATGGAAACTACTTTTGTCTTATGAATTTATTATCAAATGTATAGCTTTTAGCAGAAGTCCAGAACTGTCAGTTTTCGTAGCAAACCTAAGTATTGTTTTGGGGCCGTACCCAAAATGTTTTGTAGGGGGTGGGTGTTCACTCAATTCTGTAACGACTGTGACAAATAGGTTAACAACTTCACGAGTTTTAAGCAATAACATTACGGTATGAATTAGTAAATTTAAGCATACAAATCACTTTCTCGTCGAAAAGTGTGATAAAGCTGATAAGTGATATTATAAAACACCAAAATCGGAATATATTTACATCATTATGTGAAATTTTCTAAGTCTGGGCGCTGGCCGGTACCAACTGAAATCTCTTGTTTGCCAACTGGAACAAATATTGCAATTCTTGGTGTGTGTGTGGGGGGGGGGGGGGGGGTGTGTCACCCCCTATCTCCGGCTCTGTGTAGTTTTGATAGACCGCTAACTATAGTTTTTCGCCGGTAAAACTGTAGTTTATTTTTCAAATGATTTGAAATTAGCAAAGAAAAGGGTGATTTAAGAACTTGAGGTGGAATTAAGGAATATAGCATACATCCCTCGTTCTCGGACTTATCTCTTACTTAGACCGAATTTTCATGCTATTACTTTGTATAGTATCATGTTTGTGGGGATTTCTTTTGTTCTCACAGGTAATAACAACTATTATATTCATTTTTACTAATCCTACCTCCGTTGATGTCAAACCAGATCTGATTAGAACTAATCATGCCCGGTTTGACGTCAACGGAAGTGACAACAAAAGAAATTCCCGCAAACAAAAGAAATTCCCGCAAACAGAAGAAATTCCCGCAAACATGATATTACAAAGGAAAAGAGGTGATTAGCTATTAAACGTCGTGCTCGATTTGGGTCATTTAGTAAAATCTTACTAAATGACCCTCATGCGGGACGTTTAATAGCTAATGAACCTCTTTTTATGCTATTACTTATAAATATCATGTTCGCCGAAATCTCAGTCGAGGTTTCCTCGTGCTCGATCAGTCTGAGAGGCTGCTATAAACGATGACGGAACGTTTTAAAACGTCGGAGGTATGATCAGTGAAAGTAAATTTTAATGAGGTATACTAAATTAGTTGTTAATGAACCTAGAAAAACAAAAGAAATTGAGGCAAACAAGATATTATCTGAATAACAAAATGTGCTGGAACATTACTCCTGGGCTTCTTAAAGCTGTTTATCTAAAAAAAACGACAAATAAAAGCCGAACTGGTGTAAACAAGAAGGCTAAGAATCGTCACGAAAAAAGGTAACAGGTAAGGTAAGCATGCACCATACTCCGAAGACAAAAACGCTCGAAACTTAAAAATAAATTGAACCAATAGCCATATAATAAATTTCTTATTAACCTCGTTTGCTCCGTCTGTACGGGAAAGAATGTGCCTTCGGTTTTATCGCACAAATCTCCGGCCCCTTCATCGCTCGGTCTGTACGAAAACTTCATGCAAATATTTTCCCATACAGACCTCGCACTCGGTTACTGAGTCTTTAATATCCCATGAATATACAATTTTGCCTGAATTTACGGGTTGATATAACGCCGGCAACGAGGAGAGACAAGCTTTTGGCCATCTCGAATATAGGGTACTCTGGTGGCGGCACTGTCCCTAACCACCGGAGGCCCAGAGTGAGAAAAACCGCTGTTGCTGAAAGGGCGTTGGTTAAAACGGGAATTTATTAATAAAATACCAGACTAATAGTGAATCAATGCGTATGCCCACCTCACCCTAACCTCCCATGGATTCGGTAATCTGATGTGTTTTTAGGAAACCTTGTCCAACATGATATGTAAGTCGGTATATACCGCAATCTTGGGATATACGTTGTTTAGACCCCTTGGCCTTCGAACGGGCCTTGGAATCTAAACAACGTATACCCTTCAGTCCAGGGCCAAATTTCCCTAAATTGGGCAACGTATGTCAGGGCCGCCACACGTATGGGTTACAATAAATATGGCATAAAAGAATGTTAACATTATGAATTAATAAAGGGTCGTAATATCTATATCTTATAAGAATTAGCTACTCCTTGTTTAGAGAACATTCTATTTTGAAAAGGTTCCATTAATAGTCCTAAGATATTTTGACAGCTAATGGTAAAGCAACCCAAATTATATAGTTCCAACTCGCTGTTTTTCAGCTCAACTACATTTTTCTATATAGAGCCCCCCTTCGTATCTAAATCTAGCCCTGCCTCAGTTGCTGTATATAACCTATACTTTTTAGAATTCTAAAAACATGTATTCTTACAGTAAAACCCGAGTTTTACGACAGGCAAACAGTTAGTCGTAAAATCGTAAAATGGCAGTTAGCGTGTGACATCAGGCATGGCAGCCATATTGGCAGAGGATCTTTAGTTACAATAAACGACCACAGGTATCTTCTAGGGGAAAAGACATTTCCTCATGAGTTCTTATAAATGCACGGAAGTCGGCCAATCAGAGCGCACGTAAGGACTTTTTTATATATATTTTTTATTCAAGGTTAAAGGCAGGTGCTAAAGATCAGGTCAAGGTGAAAATTGACCTCTTGATGGACAGTGAGTGAAAACTTTAATTAAATTATTAAATGGATGATCATACTAATACATTGCCCTGCATGGCCATTCACATTTCTTTGTGACGAAAATTCTTGAATTAAGTAATTATGTACAAACGTCATTGTAAAGACGTTTCATAACTACAGATAATTAAATGTAGTTTTAAACAATGCTATGCTATAAACGTGTTAGACTATATATACCAGCTATCGCCTAATAATTTTTGTCTCTTACTCCCACTCATCATCTAGGTAATCATTATCAGCTAGACAATTTTCAACATCTTTCTGGTCTTCATCCTCCTGATCCACACCCTCTTCAAAATCCTCTGCTTCATAAGACTCTGTCTTGATATCAACCTCATTTCCAGCATTAGTCAGTGTATGGATTGGAGCAGCCTTCTTCGCCTGAGCTGTCACAGTACGAAGTGCACGAAACATCCTGTTGGTAACAACCATATATGGCGCTGTACTTCTCAATGACAAATAACCACATCAATCAGTTTCGGTCAAGCTGGATCACTATGAGCAATTACAGGAACAGGGATGCATGCCATTCTCATCCAAAATAAGTGATATTGGTTGTGGAATATGGAATTAAGAGACGGTAGTGGTACCAATTATAATAGGTGCATTAGGCTCAATACCAAAGGATCTACAGTCCTATCTCAAGGGTCTAGAGTTGAATAATCCTGTCCGTGAGGATTAAACACCGGTATCTACAGCTTTACCATGAAACAACAACAACAACAAATAATAATAAAATAATAATAATAATAATAATAATATTTCCTGAGTCCCGGGCGTAGGGCTGAATTGAGAGTACTAATCTCGACACGCGTGACGTTCATTTTGCACGCGTGCAGTAAAAGCAAGGGGGGGGGGGGATATTTAAGTGATTTGAACATACATGATAAGATATTATATATATATATATATATATATATATATATATATATATATATATATATATATATATATATTATATTACCAGTACTAATCTCGACACGCGTGACGTATTTTGCACGCGTAGTAAAAGCAGGGGATATTTAAGTGATTTGAACATACATGATAAGATATTATATATATATATATATATATATATGTATATGTATATGTATATGTATATGTGTATTTGTATATGTATATGTATATGTATATGTATATGTATATGTATATGTATATGTATATGTATATGTATATGTATATGTATATGTATATGTATATGTATATGTATATGTATATGTATATGTATATGTATATGTATATGTATATGTATATGTATATGTATATGTATATGTATATGTATATGTATATATATATATATATATATATATAACGTCTTAGGCACACTGTGATTGGTCAGTTACCGTGTTTATATCAGGTTATGCAAACACGCCGGGTTATGAGGTCACGGCACATTCTTAGCCTTCTTTCATAAAAGAAATAGAAAATGGAAGCTCTGTGTTTATATAACCTGATGCAAACACTCCATTGAGTTTGGGAGAATTCGAAAGTACTTATGTAAACCCTCCCCTACGGCTCGGGTTCACATAAACTTTCGAATTCTCCCAACTTACCCTCGTGTTTGCATCAGCCTATATAAACGCGGGCGGGCGTTTTCTATTTCTTAAAATATATTTTCGGATGAAAGTTTCCCTTTTGTTTCATCTTGATGGATATCAATTTAATTACGTTGAGGGTTTTTGCTGTGTCTTCATGATGAAGACGCCAATCTTTTTCTTGACCACTGTTATATATTTTTGAATGAAAATTTGCCGTTTCATTCCTGAAAACAGTCTGTTTTATACTACAATAGTGTAATAAAAGTAGCGTGCTGCGTAGGCAGTGTAGAAACAACAATCGAAATGTAGTAAGGTTAGATATACTGCCGAAACAGAGAACGTAGGAGTCTAACGTTTCGAGCGAAGGCCCTTCGTCAGAGAGAAACGTGATACTACCTTACTTTTGTTTTTCTCTTATTTCTGGTATTCGAGTCTTTTACATAGATTCGCTAATTTGTATATTTTTTTTTCCGACGTGTTTTTCAGTGTTTTTCACTTTGGCGTTAACTGCATACTGACATACTCTTTTACTGATATGAACTTTATCAGTCAGTTTTCTCCGCCGTTTTTTCAAATTCTTGACTGTTACCGGCTTTTTCATGGCAATCTGATTATATACTGATTCGTTTATAGTTCTATACTTATAGTTTTCGAGCTATTAATTTTAGTGCGTTGGTTTTTCTCAGTCATTGTGAAACAGACAAGGAAGCCATTTAAACGCTTGCAAAATCTAAAAATTTTCCACTGGCGAATTTTGTCGCGCGAAAAAAGATCGCTTTGGCAACGTCCATGTAAACATATTATTTTACAATCATACAAAGCGTAAACTATTAAAGCTTTCCTTTTTGTTCAACTTTGAAATGTATCAATTTCATGATATTGAAACAATTAGTCACTTATTTGTGACTGTCGTTTGTTTTGCCGTGTCTCACTGACACAAGTTGTTTTTATTGTTTGTATAGTTCGAATAAAGTTGTTTTTTTGCTTCATCTTGACAGTCCGATTTTACTGTACTATATTAATACTTTTTTATATGACAGGAGTTATTGTATTAAGAGCTGCATCGTGTGCATGAGACAAGGGAGGTTGTTATATACCAAAGACTTTCGTTTGCCAAAGATGAAATCCTATTGGTCAAATCATGGCCACATGTTGTTCAACAAACTCAATGTTTCCTTCTGCCGAGGGAAACATTGCACTGTTTCCCTCTGACGTCAACAATGAAGAAGGAAACAGTGCAATGTTTCCCTCTGACGTCAGCTTTAATCATGCGTTGTTCACGTGAATACACAGTGATTATTGCATCAGATCAAGAACTTTGGATTCTTCGGAGCATTTTGAAAACAAGAGCTTGTTTCGAGCTTGTTTGGTACGAAATAGTCCATTTTCAAAAAGAAAGAGCACCTATACATATCTTCAAAGAAGGTCTGAAAAAAACGTGGAGAAATTTGAAGCTGTTCTTTGTAAATTGTACTTGTTGTGTCTGCAGGTGTATTTGTTTAGTTCAATTGAAATTACAAAGACAAAGTCAAAGTGTTTTGGTAAGTTTTTTTGCTTTTTGCAAGTTTCGAGTCAGTTTGTTATTAAAAGTCTTTGGTATATAACAAAACGCTTGTTGACTTTTGCCTCGAGAAACATCGAGTTTTACGGTCCCTCAGGCTTCAGTGTCACCCTCGGGCTAAAGCCCTCGGGTGACATTGAAGCCTTCGGGTCCGTAATACTCGATGTTTCCCTCGGCGCCAGTCAACAAGTGTATGTTATTTATATAATATTTTAAGAAAAACTAATGGGATGCTTATTTGAAAAGAGGGAGGTGTTACAAAAATTATGTAAAAGCGGGCGAGGGGTTGTTGCGTTCATGTATTTCTAGTTAGTAATAATTGCCGATGAGCTAAGTATTGGTTGAGATAAATGGCATTTAACACATAATGACTTGAATCTTCTCGGCTTGTCAGAATTAGTTAAATCTAAGTATAGTAATTAATTAAATAATTTTTTTTAAAGAATTTAGACTTATTTTGAGGTGTCGTCTATCATAGTTCTAGGTAGGTGCCCGTAAGTAGTAACTGTTTTGAAAAGTTACAGTTCTACATTTGATTTCATCCCATATAAGGCCATTTGAGGGATTTGAATTTCTGATTATTCCAATAAATGTTTTAACGGCGTAGTATATTTGTTAACCCCATTCAAAATAGATTTGTTGAGGAAGACAAGATCTAAATATTCATGCCAGTGACCGCGAGGGGGAAATGCCAATTATAAGCAAAGTCTTTCCTAATTACTTATACGAGACGTTAGTTTGATATAGGGCAGTGCCAAAATGAACTTAGTAGCTCGTTTTTGCACACGTTCGATTAACTGGATGTTCTCAACCGTATGGGATGCCCACACTTGGCTACAGTGGGCTAACGTGCTTTGAACTATGACCAAGTAATTTACGTACCCGTTGGTCGTGGATGTCAAACGTCGATCTCTTGACACATCCCAACATTTTGTTGGCCTCAGCTGAAAGTTGCCTGAACTTGCTGATTTCACTTGAGGTCGCTGGCAACGATAATTCCAAGGTCTATTTAACTTCATGTACTTTTGATGGAAGTGTCGCGAAATTTGTACTGGAATACTAAGGACCCCATATTTAGAATTGTTTAACCATATCTTCCAATCACTGCACCGTTCAATGAGGTTGTCCATTTCAGCTGAAGACCATCACCATCCCTAATCGTTTGGACCACCGGATAACACTTGGTGTCATCTGCAAACATGGCAAAAGTCTGGGGAGACCGTTAACATAAATTAGAAAAAAAGGGGTCCTAGGATTGATCCCTGAGATACTCCAGACAAGACTGAAAGTTTACTAGAGCTCTCGTCAAGCAATAACTCTCTGGTATCATGATCACCCAGATATTGAGAGAGGTAATCTTCAAACCACCGTAGGTTAGCCGTATTGTCTTATTCATCATCTGCAATATGCAGGTTTGACTTCATTCTAGTTTCATTGATTCTATATAATAAATGCGAATTTGAGAAAATTGTACTTACTACCATGCACTAAGCCCTCTGCATGACCAATTAGGGATCTTAAGGGTCTGTTATATATGGAGCCAAGCCTACCTGCATGTTTATATGAAAGCGATTTACTTGGCAAGTTTTAATATTTGAGATGATTATCGTCAACGAAAGTGACATAAAGCAACGAATATAGAAAATTCATCCTGCTATACCGAGTTACCCAGGGAAAAGTGTTTATATAGGGAAATGTGTATCCCGCTTTGCCGAGATCCCAGCTGCCAGTGCCGAGTTCCCACTAGTTACTCGTCTGCCTCATATAAGAGAACTTAAGCAAAGCAGTACTAGACGAGGCATTCCTATGCGGAGTCCAGTGAATGTGCGAGATTAGATTTGCCTATGAGGTTTGCCAATATGCGCGGCCGGCTACTTCAAAATGGCGGCCACAATTTATATCCAAAGAGTGATGAAATTCAACCAAGATAATAGACGCCTCAATAAAGAACTAAGGTAAGAATTTGTAATAGTAATAAGACCAAAGTTTTATTTTCTTAAAAATCGCGATGAAAATTTAGTATAGGCTTGTTTTAGACGAATTTTAGCTTTGTCATCCGGTCCTTTTCCCTTTCTAATGGCCGCCTTCTATTTTCCTCGCATTTTTGGCCCCAATGCCCCGTCTAGTCCTATATTAAGATCTCTATGGTGAGGGGAACGTCAACGCCCGAGTGGAGCTGGGGGAGAGTACGTCATAATCCCGCCAAACGGTGACGAGCGAGTGTAAATTAATGCCGTTTAAGACCTAAAAAAACATTCTTTCCACCATGCACTTTTAAACAAAACAAGGAGAAAAAAGTGTATAGCACCTTTAGTATTTTTGAACAGATTATTAAATACACATTTCAAGCCGTAACGTTATACACTTTATTCTACTGTACTCACGTTTTAGACAACGGCGAAACCTCTGTTTTCACGTCTGCGCTAAGGCACGATGGCGGACCACGAAAACCTAAAACGCCATCCGGAAGTAAAATTGACATCCGGTCACCGTCGCAAAAACCTGCTTTGCTTAAGTTCTCTATAAACATTGCGGTGGGGAAAACAGTGTTTGCCCTACAATCAGCTGCAAAAATAATGAGACTTTTCACATTTCCACCTATTTCTTAACAATCTGACCCCCTCCCCCCCCCCCCCCCCACCCCACCCTAAACAATGTTGCAAAAACATTTTCACCTGACCCTTTGCCTTAGTACCACTTTAGCAACATTGAATGTGGGGGGAGGGGGAAATGATCAGCCTGTCTCAAAAATTTTTGCACTTGATTGTAGGGACTATGGTGCCTTGTGACTCGGCTGGCGGGTAACTCGCCTCCATACATGTATAAACAGGCCCTAACTCGGGTACTCGGGCTGGTTCGCCTCCATACAAACAGGCCCTAAGATGATACGACGACAGCACTTAAAAAGGAACACAAATTCTATAAATGGAAAAAGTCACGGTTAACTATTATATTTGATATTTGAAGTTTGTGTTGGGGTCAATGTCAAGGGACAGTAATTCTTATCTGTTGGTGAGTTGACGTCGTCCTGAAGACATGTAAATGCTCTAAGTGTCGTTGTATAAAGGCGAGGATGGTGTTGAGATCACCCCTGGGGTTACAAATTATTCACTCTCTTTTGTTTCATAACTAGAATTCTTTTATTTGGATCGGAGGACGACATCATTGAAGTTGCCGGCGCAGATCTTATTAAGGTCCCTATGATTCTGGATGCTGACGGGAAAAGATATCTGTGTACCGTATAATCTAGACTTGCACCAAGTCTGCCTCTTGATTGTTTAACCGAGATGGGTTTTATTTTGATTTAAATACAGCACCAGAAACAAACTCATCTCGTAAAATCGCGTCTCGAACAAGAGGCAGACTTGGAGAAAGTCTAACGTAGAATCTTGAAAGTAACCGTCCCTTCTGTAGCCCCTAGAGGAAGACAATCATTATATGCCGCTAATTACACGATGCAACGATTTGTGCCTGCATGTGGCAACGCTATTGGGAGACATGTTTCAAGACTGACATATTAATTGCATGCTTTTATGAATTTGTGTCCCTTTCCATTGTGAGACAGGTTTCACAAGTCGTTGCACGAAGTTGGAGTGCATGCCACTTTGGTGAAACCTGTCTCGCAATGCAACGCGACACAGGTTCATTAACAGAGCAGAGCAGAGCAGAGCAGAGCACAGCAGAGCACAGCAGAACAGAGCACAGCAGAGCACAGCAGAGTACAGCAGAGCACAGCAGAGCAGAGCAGAGCAGAACAGAACAGAACAGAGCAGAGCAGAGCAGAGCAGAACAGAACAGAACAACTTTATTGTGCTTCAACTATATATGACTTACAAAATTTAACTATTAGAAAAATAAACTAATTGACAAGTACATGTCACCTGAATAACCATTAAGGGCTAGCCTAGACAGGTGACAATTAAGCTATACGCCATAATAATTTTTGAAAGTCAGTGAAGCCAAAATACGAAACAACTACAATACAAGCACAAAATACAAGCTGTAGACAAAACGAGGTCATACAGTTAATTACTAGGTATAAGTGGTTCTTGAGAAACTAAAGGTGATGTTACACAGGACAATTTTTAGCGACAACTCGCAACGCAATATTGTTGCGAATTGTTGTTAAAAATTGATCCGTGTAACATTACACTGTCAATCTAGCAACAATGTTGTGAGAATTTGAAGCGAGTTCAAACTTAGGCAACATGTTGCTGGAACAATTTTTGCATTAAAAATTATTCGCAAGCACCATGTTACACGCGCCAACTTTTCTCGCAACAATATTGCGTTGCGAGTTGTCGCTAAAAATTGTCCCGTGTAACATCACCTTAAGGGGCTGATTACATGGAGAAATTTCAGCCCGGGCTGAGATTTATTCAAAACACTCACTCCCTCTTTTCCATCCCCCGTGCAGTAGCTGCGCTGCAATCTCAGCCCAGGCTGAAATTTCCCCATGTATTTGACCCCTAAGCTTCAACAATAAACCAATACTTCGCAATAGGCGCAATTTTGATAGACCCACGTCAGAGCTTGTAGATTTTGCAAGGATATGTAGTTTTAAAAAATAATTAGTTCATGGAGTATGAAATACTGCCATGGGCACAAAGTTTGCGCGGCTTATGGCATGCCAATATTTCTATGGCGGAATTGGAAAAATAGTTTTAATAATGTGTTCTATATAAACCGCGACTTTGGTGGCAGTTTTTGTTTGCACGTTTTTATAGTTTGGACATATAGCAAAGCTTTCCTTGAAGAATTTTTCATTGTCTGAAATTCTTTTCATGGAACTATTAAGTTTAGGGACCAGTCATAAAGTTAACTACTAGAGTGGGCCACATGCGGGAATATGGATGGGTCTTTTATCTTCGCTATGTGCGATTAATGAAACATTCGCCTATATTTTAATTGGTCTACTCTTAACTTTATTAAACCTTGCTTAACATTCGTAGTTTTATATAGTTTTAAAATTTTATCTTAATTACTTATATTAAATTAGCTTGTTGTATTTTGTAATGTAGTACAGTCTTATATAGACCATACTTATTATGAAAATTTCGATGTGTAAATAATTACGTAATTCAGTCTTATGGCTGCAATGTAATGTTAATAAATCTATCTATCTATCTATCTATCATGCATGAAATTATTTTCATCAGTTTGGGTAGGCCGGTAGGTATTTCTTGTACAAATTTTACAAATATAGATGGGCTATAAAACAAATATATCCATGTACACTATTTGCTTATAGCATTATTTATAAAACACAATTATTTTAAAAGCAATATTTCGAATAAAATAAATTCAAATAAAAGACAAAACTATATTTATACTAAATTGTACATTGTTGTTCCCCACATCTTGATTTCCTGTGGCTTGTCATCTCTATTTGCTTTGTTAATGTTATATACCCATTCATATCTAAATAGGAGGTCGTGCCATCGTAATAATGTTGAACGAGTCATTCCTATATAATATACTATACTCCTAATTCTCGCGCTACGGTTTGTTAATTAGTCGACTTGTGGCAACTCTATTCAGAAGCATGGTTAGTAATTAATATTCGTTGGCAATCAACAAAAGGCAAGTTACTTTCCCGAGCATTTAAATGCAAATATCAGTGCATTTTACACATGGAAATTAGTTAGAATAAAGGTTTTCTAACATAAAAGACAGGTTTGGTAGTCAAAAGTAGAAACAACAATAGGTTGACGTCATATAAACCTCTTTGAAACTTGACTATCATTGTATTGCGAGGTCTAAAAGACGGATTTTCAAGCTCGGTGCGAGTACTCGCAAGGTTTCCGCTGTATTTCCACCACATGCGATAACTCGCATGCGATAACTCGCGGGTTTCAAGACTGATGAAGCAATGGCCGAGTTTTTTGAACAAACTTCGAGGTGTTTGATATCCTGATGAAGCACTCTTCTGAGTGTTTGATAGCATCTCAAACAAATCGGTATTTCAAGAGAAAATCGAGGCGAAAGTTCGATTAATTTATGTAATTTCTTCCTTCAATATGTACAGGTAATCGTCTGGCTTTTGGTGCAATTAACGATAAATGCCATGAATAATATTTGGTTAAATGTTGAAATATTACGAGTGGTATTTATCGTTAATTGCACCAAAAAACCAGACGATTCTTTGTTAATTAATCATTAAACTGAAAAATATATATTAAAAAATACATGCATTGCGAATGCGAGTATACGTTGAAGCCATACAAATGCAGATAATAGAATATTGCATTATGCGCTATCGCAATATTATGGTAATTATGGTAATTAATAATATCTGATAATTTTGTATTAGTAGTTCTGTATATAATTGGGTCAAATATAAGCAATGGATCTAAATACATTTGTTGTTTTGACCTAAAGGTGGAGTAGCCTGCGAGCAGGTCTCCGTCGGGCGCTATATTGTAGGTGAAGGCGCGGGGTGATTTCGTGTAAAGTAGGGGAAAGTAGGGGAAAGTAGGGGAACGTAGGGGAAATATGAAAATATCCCCGTAGGGGAAAGTAGGGGGAAAATAAGTACGCGGTAGGTGAGATTGATAAGATAGAGTGGCAGCTACGTGGCCTACGAAAGTGTCCGATTTTCTGTGCAATTCTCGATGGTGCTTGGGTGGGTGTTATGTTGGGCACAGACTGCACAGAGTTGAATAAAAAACCCAACAAAGTAGTCGACTTGTGGTCTAAGAGTTGCCTACAGACTACCGTATGCTAAAGATTTTCTTCCATTCGAGACAGCACTTCACTTGCGATAGTAACTTCTAGCTTTAAGAAATATATCTTACCCTCAACGTTTATATTCACGTATAAGATAGAGTATTCTACTGGCTTTGAAACAAGCCTTAGTCGAGAATTTTTGGTGCAGTATTTTTTTTGTTAATCGTTCGATTTCTGAGGGGCGTAAATTTATAATTTTGTCGTTGCTATGGACAAATCGTTATAATATTATGGTCGAACATCGACGCTTTTTATAAGACATATATCGTTTCCACAAAGCTTATTTTTACGTATCTGGTAGAACATTTCACGGACTTTCCAACAAGCTATAGCCCATGTTTATCTATGTAGTATTTTTTGAATAAACGTCCGATTTGTGAAGTCTATCAAAAATTATAATTTTCCGTGCGTATAAAATTTTCCGTGGGTTTGGAGACAAAAACAATTTTAAGAAAGCTACAGAACCCTATACTTTATGGTAGGCCTAAAAAATCGGACGTTTTTGTTTTCGGAAGACCTTTTTAGTGCTTCTATTGTGTCATCATTCGCTACGGCAAAACGTTGGTCATTTTCTTCACTTTGTTTTGTAGCCATTTTTGAATTGAGCGGCAAATTTTAGTTTGGTTGCCCCTAGCAACCCTGAAATTGCACTGCAGAATTTCAACTTTCTGCACTGAATTGCAAATTTGCACTGAATTAACCGGAAATCGCGCTGCTCTCAATCAGATAACAGATTTTTTCTTTCAGTTTAATGTGATTACAATGTAAGTTAACCATCGACACGGTAATGATTTCTTTTGCGCAGTTTTCTTCATGAATTGCTAATGAGTTTGAAATGTTGACATAATTTGTTTTGATTGGTTTATTCACTGCTTGAAGTACTTGCCGCGAATGAAAAATAGTTCAAAATTTCCAACTATCTGCCACGAGCACTAAAACACTCGCAGCGAGCTGCGAGAGTTGCTTCGTGCGAGGACTGAAAATTCGCCTTAACAGTTGCTTGAATATTGCAAGAAACATATAAACTAGATAATGATGGACTGTTCAATTGAGTAAAATAACCGAACGACACGTTCTGTAAAATAGCGAGACCCTCCGATTCCAGTCGTCGCGTGGACCCGCGTTCCTTTCTTACAATCCCGCTTGAATGTAAAGACTGAGAGACATTAATTAAGGAATATAATAAAATCTATTTGGCCTTGTTTGCCACAAACATCAGGTGGGTCTGGTTTAATTAATGGTTGGCTAGCCGTAATTCTGGTTAATGTTAATAAGCTAGCTAGCGATATTCTTTTTAACGTTATAATACAAATTTCACTCAAAATTTTTTTAAAAATACCGGACAGCAAAACTTAGCTTTCACAAGCAGTCCCAAACGAAGGATTACGCTCATCAATTTAAAAAAATGAAAAATTAGGCTAACCGACCTTGGTAAACTGACCAGTAGACACTGACCTCTTTGAAAGTCTAGTTTCAAAGAGGTTTCAAAGAGGTCTCTTAAGCCCGGCGCACACTGGAGCTATCAGCTTAACAAAATGTCATTTATGACCGATGGCGTGAGGTGTTAGCTCCAGTGTGCGGGGCAGTTTTGTAAGCATTTTGTCACTCGTGACGGCACGAGTGACAAAATGCTTGCAAAACTTTTGTATGTATATATATATATATATATATATATATATATAATATATAATATATATATATATATATATATATATATATATATATGTATATATATATATATATATATATATATATATATATATATATATATATATATATATATATATATACAGAAGATATATATATACTTAAATTATATATATATATATATATATATATATTATACATATTGAAGTATTACTAAAAATAAATACTAAATATTACTATAATATACTTATTATTACTGTTATTTATTATTTATCATCATCATCATCATCATCACCATTATCATCATCATTATTATTATTTATTATATATTTATTGTTACTAAATATTACTAGAATAAAAGTTGTATCACCTGGCTGAAATTATTCTTCACCTTATTGAGGGAAATTTAAATACACGATTCGCGAATCTCGACTGCGCATCAGAATGACGCGTTCTGAGTCGGGATAAAATCATTTCAATTCATAACATCAGGTAACGACTGAAAATATTCATTTGCATTTAAATTTCCGAAATAGATTATACGGCGAACTCAGTCAGATGTTATGAATTGAAATGAGTTTTATCCCGACTCAGAACGCGTCATTCTGATGCGCAGTCGAGATTCGCGAATCGTGTATAACCTATAGCAGATTAACTTTAATCATAATTACCGCTAGCCAACCTTTGAACCGGACCCAGCTGGTTTTTGTGGCAAACGAGGCCAAAAAGATTTTTTTTGTTAATTCAAGACCTGTCTCTCAGTCTTTATATTTACTCCAGGATTGTAGCGGAGGAACGAGGGTCCACGCGACGACTGGAATCGAAGAGCTTCGGTATTTTATGGAACGTGCCGTTCTAGTGTTATTTTACCCAATTGAACAGTCTATTTTAATACTATCTCGATACATTATGTCAGTCCAGTTTCAAAGAGGTCGAGTTCTGGTCAGTTTATCAAGTTCTGTACTTTGTTGAAAATTGATGAGCATAATCCTTCGTTGGGAACTGTTTGTGAAAGTTAAGTTTTACTGTCCGGTATTTTTAAATTTTTTTGAGTGATATCTAAATTACAATGCTAGGTCTAATAGGGCCGTTTATACGAGCCGATAAAACGCGGCTTACACAGGACGCGTCTTACATTAGACACGTACTGACCCATTTTTATACAACGTTTTTGAACAAGCCGCGACTGGTGTATAAGACGCGAACGTAAGTCTTTTTATCTTTTATCAGTTTTAGGCCCTGTTTACATGAAGGGAGGGTAAGCCTCCCAAGAGGGCTCACGCGATTAAGATCGTCCTGTGGTTTTAAAACTCGCATAAGCTACACTTACAAAGAAGAATTGGTTTAGTTTAGATGTAAACGAATCATAACGTTAATTCAAATCTCCTTTTGTGGCCGAGGAAAGAATTTCGTGACACGAGTTAGCCCTCTTAGGAGGGTCACCCTCCCTTCATGTAAACAGGGCCTTATAGGAGTGCTTCGCGTCTTGTGTAAGCCGTGTCTTAAACGACCCTAATATGTATTAAAAGAATAGCTGATTAATATTAACCAGAATTACGGCAAGCCAACCATTAAGCCGAACCACCTGATGTTTGTGGCAAACGAGGCCAAATTAATTATATTTGTTAATTCATGTCTCTGCATATGGCACTTTCTATTTTCTACTCTGTCTAACACCAGATGATTTTATTCGTCAAGGGAAGGCCTCTTGACATGCATGTGGTAAGTTAATGGGTTAAGCGGGGTTGGAGCAAAGAAACGCGGTCCAACGCGACGACTTATTTTACAGAACGTCTCGTTATTCAGTTACGTAATTGAACAGTATTAAGCATTTAAGGTTTCTTGCAATATACAAGCAACTGGAAGACCTTGCGAAAGAATGATAGTCTAGTATCATTGCTTCGCGAGGTCTTCTAGCTGCTTGAATATAGACACAACACGTTGTTCTGATCGTATTTCTGATCTCCATTCAGTCCTCATCTCAGTGCAAACACGTTCACAACATGCACACCATAAACACAGGATGTCGCTCTGATCGGATTTTTATACACTATAACAGCATATTAAATTTGGTGGACATTGAATAAAATTTTTATGAAGACTAGATTATATATGCCAGCAATATTTATTAGTCGCCATATAAACAATTAAACTAAAAATAATTCAGTTAGTTAAGGCTTAGCGCTATTGCAAGAGCGAAATCTGACATGCTTTTATTAAGTTTTAATGACAAACATACGGAAAGCGTGAGATAAAAATGTGATAATTGGATACAACCACCTTATCAACAGCATCTATAGCATGATGGTCGCAAACACAACTTGACCTGTCAGTTGTAATTAAATTTTACCCAGGGAAAAGGTTGCCCATTCTTCCTGATTCTAACAATCACTGTGTCAAATTACGACGATATTAAAAGAGGAATCCATGCGAAACGTGAAGTAATCAAACCGATGCCGTCTTGTGGAGTTTGTCGTGTTAATGGGTGTACACAACACGGTCTGTTATTTAAAAGACTCGATAAACACCTCAAAAGAGTTCACCCAGGCATAACAATCGAAATGAATATGCTGTTGCCTGAACCGAACGTTAAAGAGAGAAACATCCGCCAAAAATCTTTCACAGATCGGCATATCAGAAGACCGTGTAGAGTTCCCAGTTGTCGGTACTACAACGTTCCAATGGCAAGACTTTCAGATCATCTGCAAAGAAAACACCAACTAAGTTTGGAGAAACATGCACAACGCTACTCACAAACAAGCCCCAAAGACACTTCAAGAACAGTCCACCTGGAAGATTTCGCTTACACCTTACCAGGAGCATGCTGTTACTGGGAAGATGACCATGACCATTGTCCTTAAAACAAAATTTCACATCACAACGGCTTTTTTAAAAGCCAACAAAAACTTCGAGAGAATGCAAACTAAGTACAACAAATGTCAATTTCTGATAATTATTAGCAGCACATATGACAGTGGTGAACGCAATGCCTTTGGACGTCGAATTTCATATGTACCGAACCAAATGCGAATGAGGGTAGTAGTTTCTTTGAGCTCATTTACATTGAGTTTGGTTCATACGATATTCAGGTTGGACACGCATAATGCATGGCTAATTCCAAGAGATTATAAGACAGAAAGACCAGGGTTGAAGGCAAAAGGTTATGTAAACCATATTACCAAATAGGTCTGAAGTGTCGTCAAGTATATGTTAGTTTCTTGTAGCGTGATTGTGTTATCAAAGCCGCTGGACAAACAAGTGTTTTCTGTGAAAATCATGTCAAAAAGACAAACGTCCCCGGTTTGCACAATATTTTAAAGAATTGTGCAAAATACACATCCTTTGTTCTCTCTAGTACTAGTCAGAAGCGAACTGATAAGAGAAAAGAAATTAGGAAATGAGACTAATGCGCCAACCCTGTTTCGGTAGTAGATCAAATACATGTACTATATTTCGATTTGTGTTTCAATACTGCCTATGCAGCACGCACTACTTTGATATACAATCTGTAGATTTGTCGCCCAAATCTATATAGAAAGAAGTACAAAATCTGACTTTTTTTTAGACCAAATAATTAGTAAAAAATAGTCCAAAAATAGTACAATCCATGTTTTACCGAGTGTGGTTTTAGTCGGGGTTGCAAGTCGAGAGTCTAAAATACGCTAAAATTTACGCACAAATATAATTTCCTTCTAGCGGCACAAATAAAACTCGATGCGCGCGGCAAGGTGTTTACTCGGCACTTACTGACAGGAAATATTTAGCAAATTTGTCTAAAAAAATCCTGCCTAAAAGAACCTTAAACCAAAGCGCTATTTTTGTGAATTAATAGAGTTGTCTGCGAAGGAGGCTAGACCAAACCTAATTTACATTAGGTTTCGACGTTGGAAACAGATCGTAAATCGTTATTATACAAATTCTTGGTTTATAGCCTGGATTTATGAGCCTGGATTTGCGACACTCGACCAAAACCTAAACTCTCTTTTACGGCCTATGCCACATTTTATGTAAAACGAAAATTACATCACCTTGTATAATATTCGAATTAGCCGTAAATGAAAACACAAAGCAAGGAATGACAGGCACAATATTTATTAATTTGATATCTAATACACAAAAAAAAACCACCTTGCCAATCCACACTTATGATATGTCATGCTGACGTTGTTGCTTGATGATATTTGAAGCGGTGTTCCCTAGATATCTAGATCATTGGCAGGCATCGTTTCAGTAGAAATGGAGCGACGAAGAGGTCACGGTGAATCTGAAGAGGAAAAGGCAAAACGATATGTTCGAGAACAACGCGATCAAAATGGATTCGAGGTTCGGATACTTAAGGAGAAAGGTAGATATAGTAATAATAGATATATTGCTAGGTATTTATGAATAACGCACTATTATATCATGTTTTATAGCACTAACACTAATCAATATTGTAACATGCCTTTGGACAAGACTTTAGTCTTTATTCTTTTAAAAATAACTGTATTAAGAACCATTGGTCGGACGTTTTGTAAAGCTTGTATACTCTAAACAACACACGCAGGTCTCCACAAATTTCGAACGTCCTTTAAGTTTAAAATCGCGCGCGCAAATTTGGTTCTTAAATTTCGCGCGCAAATTTGGTTCGTACATCGCGCGCGCAAATCTGGTTGTTAAATTAAGGGCATGTGCAACGACACTATCCTTAGTTAAGCTTTGGCGTGGACATCATATTAGAGGTAACTGTTTTTGTGAATAACTATGTCGAAATGTGAGAACGAACTTTGTCGACAGACTTTGTCGACTGATGTTATATAGCTTAGAGCTTGCCCACCAAATTTTAAATCCGAAATTGTTGCCAATAGTATGCTTCGCGGTGATACAATACTCTAATGCCATGACATTAACACAAGGTACGGTCATAGTGGTTTGATACAAACAACGGAACGCAATAAAACGTAATTTCGCAAGACTTTCCATTCAAGTTAAATCAAATACGCGCCAAATTAATGCTTCAAAATGGCCAACAACACGAATGGGATTGGGGGGGGGGGGTATTGGCAATGTGAACAGCTTGGTGCATACATTGTTACAGATATAATGGCAACGGAAGGGAACTACAAATTGCAGTGTTGATTCTTTCGTGATAGCCGGCAGAACTCTAAAATAGCTGTCTTAAGGGTGATTATACTCTGACGTTTCAGAAACTTGTCCTTCATAATACACAGAGGAAACCAAATGCGAATGTTCTTTTATTTTTTTTATATCGCGCGCAAATCTGGTTGTTAAATCAAGGGTATGTGAAACGACACTATCCTTAGTTAAGGCTAGGCGTGGATATCATATTAGAGGCAACTGTTTTTACGTATAACTATGTCGATATATAAGAACGAACTTTGTCGACACTCGACAGAAACCATACTAATGTTGATAGGGATTGCGCGCCAAATTTGAAATCCGAGATTGTTGCCAATAGTATGCTTCTCGGCGATACGCCATGATATTGATACAACTTATGATCACAGTGGTTTGATACAAACAACGGAACACAATAAAACGTAACTTCGCAAGACTTTCTATTCGAGTAAAATAAAATACGCGCCAAATTAATGCTTCAAAATGGCCAGCAACACGAAGGGGCGTGTATTAGCAATGTGAACAGCATGGCGCATACATTGTGACAGTATAATGGCAACGGAAGGGAACTACAAATTGCAGTGTTGATTCTTTCGTGATAGCCGGCAGAACTCTAAAATAGCTGTCTTAAGGGTCATTATACTCTGACGTTTCAGAAACTTGTCCTTAATAATAAACAGAGGAAACCAAATGCGAATGTTCTTTATTTTTTTATACCGCGCACAAATCTGGTTGTTAAATCAAGGGTATGTGAAACGACACTATCCTTAGTTAAGGTTTGGCGTGGATATCATATTAGAGGCAACTGTTTTTACGTATAACTATGTCGATATATAAGAACGAACTTTGTCGACACTCGACAGAAACCATACTAATGTTGATAGGGATTGCGCGCCAAATTTGAAATCCGAGATTGTTGCCAATAGTATGCTTCTCGGCGATACGCCATGATATTGATACAACTTATGATCACAGTGGTTTGATACAAACAACGGAACACAATAAAACGTAACTTCGCAAGACTTTCTATTCGAGTAAAATAAAATACGCGCCAAATTAATGCTTCAAAATGGCCAGCAACACGAAGGGGCGTGTATTAGCAATGTGAACAGCATGGCGCATACATTGTGACAGTATAATGGCAACGGAAGGGAACTACAAATTGCAGTGTTGATTCTTTCGTGATAGCCGGCAGAACTCTAAAATAGCTGTCTTAAGGGTCATTATACTCTGACGTTTCAGAAACTTGTCCTTAATAATACACAGAGGAAACCAAATGCGAATGTTCTTTATTTTTTTATACCGCGCACAAATCTGGTTGTTAAATCAAGGGTATGTGAAACGACACTATCCTTAGTTAAGGTTTGGCGTGGATATCATATTAGAGGCAACTGTTTTTACGTATAACTATGTCGATATATAAGAACGAACTTTGTCGACAGAAACCAAACTGATGTTAACATAGGGATTGCACGCCAAATTTGAAATCCGAGATTGTTGCCAATAGTATGCTTCGCGGCGATATGCCATATTGATACAACTTATGATCACAGTGGTTTGATACAAACAACGGAACACAATAAAACGTAACTTCGCAAGACTTTCTATTCGAGTAAAATATAATACGCGCCAAATTAATGCTTCAAAATGGCCAGCAACACGAAGGGGCGTGTATTAGCAATGTGAACAGCTTGGCGCATACATTGTGACAGATATAATGGCAACGGAAGGGAACTACAAATTGCAGTGTTGATTCTTTCGTGATAGCCGCAGAACTCTAAAATAGCTGTCTTAAGGGTCATTATACTCTGACGTTTCAGGAACTTGTCCTTCATAATACAGAGAGGAAACCAAATGCGAATGTTCTTTTATTTTTTCAATATCGCGCGCAAATCTGGTTGTTAAATCAAGGGTATGTGAAACGACACTATCCTTATTCCTTAGTTAAGGTTTGGCGTGGATATCATATTAGAGGCAATTGTTTTTACGTATAACTATGTCGATATATCAGAACGAACTTTGTCGACAGAAACCATACTGATGTTAGCATAGGGCTTGCATGGGGATTGCGCGCCAAATTTGAAATCCGAGATTGTTGCCAATAGTATGCTTCGCGGTGATATGCCATGATAGTGATACAACTTATGATTACAGTGGTTTGATACAAACAACGGAACACAATAAAACGTAACTTCGCAAGACTTTCTATTCGAGTAAAATAAAATACGCGCCAAATTAATGCTTCAAAATGGCCGGCAACACGAAGGGGCGTGTATTAGCAATGTGAGCAGCTTGGCGCATACATTGTGACAGATATAATGGCAACGGAAGGGAACTACAAATTGCAGTGTTGATTCTTTCGTGATAGCCGGCAGAACTCTAAAATAGCTGTCTTAAGGGTCATTATACTCTGACGTTTCAGGAACTTGTCCTTAATAATACAAAGAGGAATCCCAAAAGTGCGAGCAATGAATAGCTCTTATAGGGACTGTTTACATGAACCGAAATCTATAAATGCTAGAAAACACGCATGCAAATTGTTCTAGTCCTCCCGGTCACATTTTTCTTCGGATGTAAACAGGTAAAGGGATTTCAATATAACCGGAATGAGTTCAATTGTCAATCCGGATTCATGTGTGCCTTAATTCTGTAAACCGCTCAGCGGCTCGCTCGTCAGGGCACCGCAATAGAAACACCAGAGAAACACCAAGGTCATTAAAATATTATAATAATTACGAGATGCTGTTTATCAAACAACGTAACCATAATTTAAGTACGCAGACTGACTCCATATGTGCGAAACTCTTTGTTTGACACTTTTTTTTTTCTTTTTCCTTTTACAAATGACCTATTGTTTGTATTTCTTATTAATAACCCTTCATTTGAACTCGTACTTTCACTTAATTCAAAACGTCGTCGATTTTCATAGTTTTTAAAATGTACTTATATCTTATATCTTCTAAAGTTTTATATCTTCTATCGCAGATTTTTATAGTAAAGGATCTGCATTTATAGCAATTTTTGTTCCTGTTATTTTTATTTGAGAGAAACAATTGTGCACCTGCCAATCCTCTCTGCTATGAAGCTTGGCCACTGACGAAAAAACTAAAGCAGTTGCTCGACTATATTTGTACACAACTTTCGATCATTATTGATGATGGACTTTAAAAAAATTTATTTCTGCAGGAACCATCACATCGGATCTGCGGGATAAGCAACAAATATAGATGCATAAAAATGGCGACCAACATGAGCTGTCGCAATCTATATTGAAAGTTCACAGAACCGACTTAAAATAGTAAAAGCTAGGATAATTTGTTAAAAAGAAAGCGCTATCATCCTCCACATCTTTTTCGCCATAAATGTATGATAATTAACTAATGGTGTTAGCAACGTGAACAACTTGGTACAAATATTGCAATTTAATTAGTTGGTAGTCACTGCAGGTCATTGCTGAAAGTAAAAATAAAGTGATAAAACTGACAATATAAGGAATCAATTGCTATTTTCGATTATTTCCGCACCACCGAAGTTCATGATTTAAAAAGGTTTGTTTTATATATAAACTGGGTTGCAATAGTGAACCGCAGTATTTGTTAGATATTTTATCATAGCAGTAACAGATTAGCACGCGTCGAATCCCCACCGTAAATCGTTCATTAAGATAATGTAAAGTGTAACGTGGGGCTGCAGTACAGGCTAAACGGATAGACAAAACGAATTTCCAAGGGAAAATTGGTATAACGTTGCTGTAATATATTTAGATTAGTTGTGTTGCATTGATTGTCACATGAATTGGTCACCTGAGAGAAAAATGACAGGATAGTTTTGCTTCTCTGCTACATTTTTAGCAGTTCACACGATGGGATTTATCCCCGATAAATGTCCCTGAATAGTACCATAATCCTCCACCATTTCACCTTTTCACGCAGCACTAAATGTAAAACTTTTTAAAAACAAAAATTAATGATTGATTGATTTTCGTAACAGGTCGCGCAGTTTTTACGACTACGTTTACGAAAGGTCAATTCCTCCTCATGTATCCAGGAGAATTAATTGACGACGAAAAAGCACAAGAGCGAGAGAGGAAGGAAAAAGACAAGACTTTGGTTTTTAGATATTACTTTAAATATGAAGGTGATACAAAGTGGTAAGTCAAGGGCAACTTCTCATATAAATGTTTATATTGAAAATTTTACACAAGACATACATACATATATATATATATATATATATATATATATACATACATATATATATATACATATATATATATATATACATATATATATACATATATATATATACATACATATATATATATACATACATATACATATATATACATATATATACATACATATATATATATATATATATATATATATATATAGAAAAAGTTCAAAGACTCAACAGTTGTGATTAGACATTTTATTACTAGTTAGTTTCGTGCCACACGCGTATGGTGTGGTACTCCAGATAAAATGGTCTAAAGAGTACCACACCATACGCGTGTGGCACGAAACTAACTAGTAATAAAATGTCTAATCACAACTGTTGAGTCTTTGAACTTTTTCTATAACATGCTCTGGATTTCCATTGAGCACTCTGCCAACGGTTTTTACTACATCGTCTATAGTATACATATATATATATATATATATATATATATATATATATATATACATATATGCATATACATATATATATATATATATATATATATATATATATATATATATATATATATATATATATATCACGATTGAGTCGGTTTTCTTTGATGTACCGCGGTTATATCCCATGCATAAATAATTGGATAAAACTTGTCGACAAAACTCGAAAAATCTTGATCCAAACTCTTCGAAATTGACGAAACCTTGTTCGAAAACCTCCTCAATCGTGATATAACTTGGGATATAAGTCATATATTGATATATATAAGCAATATATGACTTATATCCCGCGTTCTCGGTATATAACCTATACATATACATATATATACATATATATATACATATTGCCTGATACAGCAAGCAATCTCCTAACCACCACTCCACGCACACCTGTCATGTACTTCCTTCCCAAAATTCACAAACCCAACAACCCAGGTAGACCTATAGTGTCTGCTTGTGGTTGCCCTACCCAAGCCATTTCATCCTACCTTGACCACATCATGGCGCCCTTGGTTAAGAATTTACCTTCTTACATCAAGGACACCAAACATGCTCTGAAAATTTGTGACCACATTAGTTTTCAGGGTTCACATCATTTCATCTTCACCATGGATGTCAAATCACTCTACACTGTCATCCCGCATCATGATGGTCTTCAAGCACTTAAATATTTCTTTGATCAACGCACAACTCGGGAGCCATCGACCACTACTTTGTTACGCCTGGCCGAGTTAGTGCTCACCCTCAACAATTTTTCATTTGATGGTGAGCATTACCAACAAGTTAGTGGTGTAGCCATGGGTACCAAAATGGGCCCTAACTATGCCAACTTATTTGTTGGTTATGTGGAAAAACAAATCTTTGAACAATACACTGGTTTCCTACCTGACTACTATGGTCGGTTCATTGATGATTGCTTAGGCACTGCATCATGTTCGCGCGCTGACCTGGTTTGCTTCATTAACTATGTTAATGACTTCCACCCAGCACTCCAGTTCACATGGGAGATCAGTGAGACTAGTGTGTCGTTCTTAGATATTCTCGTCTCCATTAATGGTAATAAGCTGAGCACTTCTGTCTTTTACAAGACCACTGACTCTCATAGCTACCTCCTCTTCTCCTCTCATCATCCTAAACACACCAAAACTTCCATTCCTTTCTCTCAATTTCTTCGTCTTCGCCGCCTCTGCAGTGAAGATGATGATTTCAATGCCAAATGTTTGGAAATGAGAAACTTTTTTGTTAATCGCGGTTATCCTTCCCACCTCTTAGACACTGCCTTACACAAGGTCTCCAACATTTCCCGTTCAGACACCTTAAGCGAACCTTTGGCTACCATTTCTAATGAAAAAGTACCTCTAGTTCTCACTTTTCATCCCTTCAATTTCAAAGTAAGGGACATCATTAGCCGCAATTTCGACCTCATTAAAAATGACCCAGAAACATCTTCCATTTTCTCTGAGAAACCCCTAGTATCTTTTCGGCATAGCAAAAACATCCGGGAAAACGTTGTTCACAGCTCACTGCAGCAAGCCTTGGTATCACATGTTGGCACCAGCTCTTGCTGTCGTGGTAGGTGCAACACCTGTAAATACTTAGACTCCTCAATTTCAATTTCGGCTCCAAAATGTAGGTTCAACATAACCCACAGTTTCACTTGCACTTCCTCCAACCTCATTTACTGTATCTCTTGCAGTAAATGTCCCATGCTTTACATCGGAGAAACTGGAAGACGTTTAGGTGACAGGTTTGTTGAACACCTTCGTGATGTCAAAAACAATGTGCAAAACAAACCTGTTGTCAGGCACTTCAACAGTGCCAACCAATCCTTTTCTAACATGAAAATCTGAGCCATTCAGCCCATTACAGGTTGTAACGATACTCGTCGTAAACAAGAAATGCGTCTCATTTACAAGCTTGGTACCATTCACCCTCACGGCCTCAATGAGCGATTCTCTTTCATTTAGCTCACTCCACCACCATATTCCACACCTTTTCCTTAACCTTTTTCTGATGATTTAAATAGTAATTTATAACCTGTTTCTTTGCCTATTTACAGGTAGCTGACCCACAAATTGGGTCAGCACCTGCACACAGGCTAAAATTACATATTAATTTATTTGTTTACTTTGTTTTTATTGGCTTACATGTGTTCACGTGATTCCCATTGTAGCTCTGCTATAAATACGCGTGACCACATGTGAGTTGTTTACTAATTTCTCCTGACGAAGGGCCTTCGCTCGAAACGTCGAGAAGATTTTTCTCTGTTTTTCAGGCCAACGTGACTTAACCCTGGTAATATTTATACATATATATATATATATATATATATATATATATATATATATATATGTTGCCTGAAGATCGCGTAAGCGTGAAACTCTGAGTAGCGACTCAGCATTAAAAGTTAATAAATTATACTTCGCTCTGCCTATTAATGGTATTGAGCGCTCTTATACCTTACGCCAACCTAGTGATCTTTATGTTATATATATATATATGTATATATATATATATATATATGTATATATATACACACTATTACATTTACATATACATATACATATACATATACATATATATATATATATGTATATATATATATATATATATATACATATATATACATATACATATACATATACATATACATATACATATACATATACATATACATATACATATACATATACATATACATATACATATACATATACATATACATATACATATACATATACATATACATATACATATACATATACATATACATATACATATACATATACATATACATATACATATACATATACATATACATATACATATACATATACATATACATATACATATACATATACATATACATATACATATACATATACATATACATATACATATACATATACATATACATATACATATACATATACATATACATATACATATACATATACATATACATATACATATACATATACATATACATATACATATACATATACATATACATATACATATACATATACATATACATATACATATACATATACATATACATATACATATACATATACATATACATATACATATACATATACATATACATATACATATACATATACATATACATATACATATACATATACATATACATATACATATACATATACATATACATATACATATACATATACATATACATATACATATACATATACATATACATATACATATACATATACATATACATATACATATACATATACATATACATATACATATACATATACATATACATATACATATACATATACATATACATATACATATACATATACATATACATATACATATACATATACATATACATATACATATACATATACATATACATATACATATACATATACATATACATATACATATACATATACATATACATATACATATACATATACATATACATATACATATACATATACATATACATATACATATACATATACATATACATATACATATACATATACATATACATATACATATACATATACATATACATATACATATACATATACATATATATATATATACATATACATATACATATACATATACATATACATATACATATACATATACATATACATATACATATACATATACATATACATATACATATACATATACATATACATATACATATATATATACATATATACATATACATATACATATATACATATACATATACATATATACATATATATATTGACATATACATATATATACACATATACATATATATCATATACACATATATATATATCATATATATATATATATATATATATATATATATATATATATAGGGAGGGAGGGAGGGAGGGAGGGAGGGAGGGAGGGAGGGAGGGAGGGAGGGAGGGAGACAGACAGACAGACAGACAGACAGACAGACAGACAGACAGACAGACAGACAGACAGACAGACAGACAGACAGACAGACAGACAGACAGACAGACAGACAGACAGACAGACAGACAGACAGACAGACAGACAGACAGACAGACAGACAGACAGACAGACAGACAGACAGACAGACAGACAGACAGACAGACAGACAGACAGACAGACAGACAGACAGACAGACAGACAGACAGACAGACAGACAGACAGACAGACAGACAGACAGACAGACAGACAGACAGACAGACAGACAGACAGACAGACAGACAGACAGACAGACAGACAGACAGACAGACAGACAGACAGACAGACAGGGAGGGAGGGAGGGAGGGAGGGAGGGAGGGAGGGAGACAGACAGACAGACAGACAGACAGACAGACAGACAGACAGACAGACAGACAGACAGACAGACAGACAGACAGACAGACAGACAGACAGACAGACAGACAGACAGACAGACAGACAAAATATTTATTTTAGCACGGAATTTCTACAATTAAAAATGAACTGATTTACAAGAAAGCCGTGACTGTACATTAATTACAATTAATTAAATAAGATCTATATGTACATGCATAATATATATTACATTGTTGAGAAATGATAAGCCTTCAGCCTTGATTTAAATTGACTTAGCGAGGTTGACAATCTTATTTCTTTTGGAATCGAGTTCCAAATTTAACCACCATTATATAAGAAACTTTTTTTCAAATAGTTAGTGTTTGGTTTAGGTAATGAAACATCAACTTCACTGTTTCTCAATTGATAAATATTCGTCTCTGAACGTTTTTGATAACATTCATGAAGGTAATCAGTAGACTGGCCATAAAGAATTTTATACATCATTATAGCTGAATTATAAATTCGACGAGTTAATAAATCATTCCAATTGAGGTTTCTTAATATTTCCATAGAACTTGTTTCATAGTCAGCTTGAGTAATAACCCGAGCTGCTCTATTTTGTAATTTTTGTAAGCGACTGGATAATTCTAGATTTAGGCCACTATTCCATACAACATCACAATAATCAAAATGTGATTGAATCAGAGAATTATAAATTACAAGTAAAATTTTAAATGGGACATACTGACGAACTCGTTTCAAGCCGCCAATGGCGCTTGAAATTTTCTTAGACAATACATCGATCTGTTTTGTCCAAGAAAGCTTTTCGTCAATATGTAAACCTAGTGATTTTGTAATTGAAACCCTGCGAATCAGTTTTTTGGCTAGGTAGAATTTTGGGCACTGCAATAAATTTGACAGCCTGTTCTCAGAGGCAATAATCATATACTCTGTTTTCGTTAGATTCACAGAAAGTTTATTAGCAATTAACCACTGATTAACGTTTTCCAAATTTTGGTTCACCTGATGCTCTAAATCGGAAATGGTCTCAGCCTTGAATGTTAGATTAGTATCATCAGCAAACATTCTTGGTTTAGAATTATGCAACGATGATGGTAAATCATTAATATAAATAAGAAATAATAATGGTCCCAAAACAGTTCCCTGCAGAACTCCACAAGTTACAGTTCGAGGACTTGATAAATTACCATCAACGTAGCATTGTTGTTGACGACCAGTTAAATATGATTGGAAGAACTGCAATTCGGTATCACAAATACCATTCAGTTTTAATTTTTCAATCAATATTGCATGATTTACCGTATCAAACGCCTTTTTAAGATCAAGAAATATAACTGCCGTTAAAAGGCTTTCGTCTAAATTGGTAAACCATTCATTCGTAGCATCAATTAATGCAGTGACAGTAGAATGGTTACTTCTAAAACCCGATTGATATTTATTGAGTAAATTATGATATTTGAAATAAGCAGATAATTGATTATAAACTGCTCTCTCAAATATCTTAGCCCCTATACTAATTACCGAAATCGGTCTATAATTATTGGGGTCAGCTTTTTTATCCGATTTATAAATCTGAATAACTTTGGAACATTTTCAGTCATGAGGGATGATTCCCGTTGCTAATGACTTATTGAAAATGACACATAATGAGCTGGCTATAACTGGAGCAGCTTCTTTCAATAATCTCATGGAAATGCCGTCCAAACCAGTAGCTTTTTTGACTGAAGAATTTTTAATAATGTTAAGAACACCAGAAATACTCACTTCAGTAAACTTAAAAGTAGATTCAACTGTTTTATTTTGCTTCAAAAATTCCCGATTGTTTACATTGTTTTGTATATTAGGTAAGTTGGCAGCTAAATTAGGCCCAACATTTGTAAAATGCTCATTAAAAGCTTCGGAAATTTCAGATGAATTGGTAACAAGTTTATTATTAAATAGTAGCTCTTTAATTTCAGAGTAAGAGGTTTTACGTGAAAGAAGTTCGTTTATAATCTTCCGGGTTTTAGACGGATCTTTGGTATTCGTATTAAATTGGTTTGAATAAAAATCAATTTTGGATTTCTTGATCATAGAATTAATTTCATTTCTAATACTTTTGTATTTTTCCCATAAACTTGGGTCTTTGGATAAAGCATGCTCCTGTTTTAACCGATCTCTTATAATCATTTTTCTCCTAATAGAAACAGTCATCCAGGGCACCCTACAGAGCACCCTACATCCGGGCCTACAGACAGAGAGACAGAGAGACAGAGAGGGAGGGAGGGAGGGAGGGAGGGAGGGAGGGAGGGAGAGAGAGAGAGAGAGAGAGAGAGAGAGAGAGAGAGAGAGAGAGAGAGAGAGAGAGAGAGAGAAAGAGAGAGTAAAAGTAGTGTGCTGCGTAGGCAGTGTTGAAACAGCAATCGAAATGTGGTAAGGTTAGATATACTGCCGAGACAGAGAACGTAGTAGTCTAACGTTTCGAGCGAAGGCCCTTCGTCAGAGAGAAACGTAAAGAGTGTAAACAAACGACGAGCTTATATAAGAAAGATAATCATGTGACCAAAAGGTTAGCCAATCGGATAAAATTGATAACAAATTGATAATAAGATGCGAAGGAAATATATTAGCCAATTGGATCAAAATAACAATAATAAATAAATAATGAGATGCGAAAGACATTTGCTATTCCTACTGTCGATTAGTAAAGAGAGCGAAGGGTGTAAGTTCTTACACCGCGGGTTCAATTTCGATCGCGGGTTCAATTCCATTTCCTAGCCGGAAGGCCCTGATGTTGCATTTTTCGCAACTGGTCCTGGTTTGGTCTTAAATGTATACATTCTACACTCGAAATTTTCCTTCACCTAAAATTACCTAGAACATATATCCATATCCATATCCATCTCTCTGACGAAGGGCCTTTGCTCGAAACGTTAGAAATCCCCGTTCAATAATTTTGGCAGTACTCAAACCATACTTTAGAATATGATCATACCCACTCAGCCAATCAGCGTCCACAATTTTGATGCTCTATATTCTATAAACTGTCTCTATATGCTCATTGGTATGCTCTAAAGTGTGTATCAAAAAACCGGAACCCATAGAAAATGAATTAGTATTCTTTTAAAACAACCTATTGTAGTAGTTTGAAAGCCCTAAAAGCGCTGCGTTATAAATTAATCAGCACATAAGTTAAACAGGAAGAGAAAAAAACTTTTAAATACTTTCACCATGCATACACTTCAAGTTATCTTAATTTCCCAGGTGTATAAGACCGTGTTTTTTTACGCATCCGTGGCTCCAAGGTGCAGGGCTTTCAAACTACAATAGGTTGTTTGAACATAATACTAATTCATTTTCTAAGGGTTCTGGGGTTTTTTATACACACTATACAGAGCATACTAATCAGGCTTTAAAACAAAGCAAAACAAAGGCGTTTTCCTTCGTTTTAAAGCCTCATTAGTATGCTCTATATGTAAATTCACTAGAACATAACCGGTCATTACTGCGGCGGGGCGGCGGAAGGTTGCATGTATACAGTAAGTACATGTATAAGGATATGCTGATCGTGTCAGAACATTTGATGATTTCAGTAACCATACAACATTTATCCAACATTTCTTTCAACAGTTACGATGCAACTGCGGAACCAAACAAAGGCTGCAAACTAGGTCGATTGGTTAACCATGGCGTACGCAAAGAAATTAATGCAAAAATGAAGGTGTTAAAAGCAGATGGTAAACCTGCCCTGTGTTTATTTGCATTGAAAGACATTCTTCCAGGGCACGAGATATTGTACGACTATGGACAGAAAGATTATCCTTGGCTTAAAAAAAAGGTAAATATTGTTGAAATCAATTAGTTCATGTCGCCAACATATTTTTCCTTTCGCCAAACAAACAATAGATGTGGGTATCTTATTAAAGTTGTCAAGATATGCGCAAAAGCAATGTAAATATATTTTATCAGAAGAAACGTATACTATATTTATCCAATATAACTCATGCACTCTGATTGGGTGAGCAACTCAACAACTAATGACCTATACACAATGAGTAGCACAGTAAAGCCTTTTTACCAAAACAACAATTTCACCCTTCCTTTTTGCTATACCCCTGAACTAGCGAACAAAGCGTGGATTCGATAGATCAAACTAGAGAACATGAACAATGTTGACGTTTTACCAATTTGCCAGGATGGTTTAACTTTACATACTGTATATTATCCTTTCAATGTTTAAAATTTGTCCACATTGCTTATGCAAAAATTGTGAACAGGACTACAATAGGATTATACTGTGGCACCAACTTATATGACAATCAGGGTACTGTTGAATGATAAAGCTTTAAGTGAACACAACATATTCATGTTTGGAATTACTGGTTGTAACTAGCAATACATGAAAGCAACAAACCCTCGCCCGCTCTATATGCATTTTTGTAACACACACACACACACACACACACACACACACACCAATTTCTGTTTTTTTTTGTTGTATTAATAACACACAGAAAACACCCCAGAAAATTAATTAGCAAAGTTCATATGTAGTCATGTATTGACACACAGAAAGAGCATGCAAAATCAATATTAAAAAAAACAAAACAAAACAAAAAAACCCGAGATGAACCACATGACAAATTTTCATTCAAACATAGATAATAGTGGCCATAAAAGACAATGCCAACGTTCAAGCGTCCAAAGACAATGCTAAAGTCTAGACAAGATATTATTTTCAAGATTTCTTCCGTTTTAACTCAGCTAAACTGGTAAATACGAATTTCCTACCGTTAAACCTTCTGCTTTTCACCACAAACACTGCCAATTCAGTCTACTATTTTCAGATTGTTTTTCTCGTTCGGTTTCTTACTTACTTTATTCGTTGTTGAATATGACAAGGCATCATTCAGTTCTCTTCAAGATCTAAAAAGACGTTTGTTTCAAATTGCTTCATCATTCTTTCCCGGGTTAAGTAGAATACCCCAGAGGGGAATTCTTTACCGGCTTTGAACAGTTTCAGGACACATCCTTATTCTTACAGTTACATTTCGCTCAGTATCGTTTTCGGTCATTATCGTAATTTTAAGCTTTTTTCAGTGGTTTAAGTCGTATTTATAGTTGCCTCTTCTCGCTGCGACATCTCTTCTTAGCCTTCCTTCTTTGGTCTTTTTCCATAGTAATATTAATGTACATTTTAGCTGAAATCATTTTTTTCTGGCAAAGATTTCCTTCAGGTCATGGTCGTTGAAAAATTATTTCGTAATCCAACCGAACTTATAATTTGTTGACGTAAATTTAAATAATTTGAATAATTTAAAGGTTAGTTACCAGTACCCTGGTATCAGAACTGCGCAAGTTGCGGATTTGTTGACATATATTTCAGAATTATTTTCAGGTTTCAGAATTACTTTCAGGTTTTCATCTCGCGTGTAATTTCGCGTGTACTAGCATGAAAAGAGGTGCATGTGTATTAGCTATTATTTAATAGCGAGGGCCGAATGCCCGAGGGATTTTACTAAATGACCCTTATCGAGCGGGACGTTTAATAGCTAATATGCACCTCTTTTTATGCTATTCCTTTGTAATATGTTGGCGGGTATTTCTTTTGTTTGACGTCAAACCGGGTATAACTAGTTCTAATCAGACCTGGTTTGACATCAACGGAGGTAGGATTAGTAAGAATGAATATAATGAGGTATATTAGTTGTTAATAGACCTGTGAGAACAAGAGAAATACCCGCAAACATGATATTACTTATAATAAATGGTGCCCACGCACGCCGAGAGTAGCACCCTCACCGGGATCGGGGATAATAGCTCATCATACGCCTTTTGTAAGGAGAGATATCGGCATTGCATATAAAATTGTGCGCGGTAAATGCAATTATTACATGGCGGGTTTGTATACGCAAAACAATGCATGCTGATTTATTCGCACTAGGTTAATAAGTCTTTAATCAAACCGAGTCATAAGATACGTGAATTTCGTGTAGCTTAAGAACCTAACCCGAAGTTTATTAGCGATATATATTTCAGCGATTATAGCGATTTATATCGCTAATAAACTGACGGGTTATGTTCTTAAGTTATTTCTAATATGATCAAGGAGGAATTCAATAGGAAAATAGCTTGTGATGAGGTTCTATTGTTATTGCGAGGTTTATAAGGTTGGGTTTATAACCTGTATATAAACCGCCGTACATCA
>CAXIUP010000202.1:82699-123514 GCA_964035015.1 Corallium rubrum | reverse complement strand
ATGGCCGGGCATGCCTTGATGAATTTCTTAGTAAACTTAATAGTTTTCATTCTTCTATTAAATTTACATATATTATTTCTTCTAAGTCATTATCATTTTTAGATGTACTGGTGAGTGCTAAGGATGGTAAACTTGTTACTGATTTGTATTGCAAACCTACTGACACTCACCAGTACTTAGATAGTAAATCTTGTCATCCTCGCCATGTCAAACGTGCTATTCCTTTTAGCCAGGCGCTTCGCCTTAGACGTATTTGTAGTAATGATAGGGATTTTGATAGGAGAGCTGAAGATATGAAATCTTGGTTTTATAAAAGAGGTTATGAAGGGAAATTCCTCGATTCGCAAATTCAGCGTGCTAAACGAAAATCTCGAGATGATATTTTAAAACCCAAGCAAAACGGTAGAAAGAGGGCCGGTAATATTCCCTTGGTGTTGAATTTCCATCCCTCTTTGTCAAAGGTTTCATCTATTCTTCAGGAACTCCAGCCTATTTTATCCAATTGTTCGGCCACCAGGGCCATATTTTCAGATAAACCTATTGTTTCGTTTCGACGTCCTCAAAATATTAAAGATTCTTTAGTGCGGGCTAAACTTCCCCGTACACGTTGTCCAGTGGAGTCTACGGGTATGTTCCCATGTGGAAAATCTAGATGTCAAATTTGTAGATTTGTCATAGGGGGCGTACCTTTGTGGATTCTTCTGGCACGTCAAGTTATTATATTAACCATAATTTTAACTGTGATTCTTCCGGTGTTATTTATCTGCTATCATGTAAAAAATGTGATAAGAAATATGTGGGCAGCACTATAACATCTTTTCGCAAACGTTTTAATAACCATAAGAGTAGCTTAATTAGATTTGGTAAAGGACAAAGTAATATTGCCGGCGAGCATCTTTACGCCCATTTTTATAGTGCTGGCCACGAGGGACTTTCTGATGTTTGTGTAACTATTATTGATAAGACGGATATTAATAACCCTACTGAACGTGAAGGATTCTGGACTTACAAACTTAATACTTTTACACCTATGGGACTTAATTTACGCGATTTCTTTTAATTTTAATTGATGTAAATAATTATTTTCTCTATATAAGTGGCTTCACTTCTCTTGTAAATTGACCTGAAGAAGGGGCTAGCCCCGAAACGTTGTAATTGAAGATTAAATAAAGTTCCTCTTGAAAATTTATATATACAGTATATATATATCCATAGTGGAATCGATGTATGTTACGCCAAATATATTGGCGTACCAGATTTGTTGAAAGCTTTGGCGTGGCGTAAAAGTTTGTCAATTTTTAGTTGGCGTGGCGTAAAAGTTAGTAAATTCTGGTTGCCAACAATTGGCGTGGCGTGAAATTTCTTGGACAATCTCGTCGTGGCGTAGAAACTAGAAACTAATCTCTCGTGCAGAAAAATGACTCTACAAGTACCGTTGTTGGGACTAGTACGGAGTACGGACTACATAAAGTACCGAGCAGCTATGGTCGGACACCGCAGGCCACGAGCAGCGCAGGTTTTTGGGTTCGTCGAAAGTCGAAACGTCACAGCAACGTGCTGCTGGACCAGTGGCAAATTTGAATAATTTATAAGGTTTTAACCGTCTCTGTCCAATCACCGATGACAACAACATCTACAGGTAAGCAATTAGGGAATAGGCATGCAATTCATGAATTGTGTATTATGGACTCAGTGACTGACGAGTTTTTAGTAATGTAATGTTGCCCCGGCAGTTGACGGAGGGGGCGGGGAGCAAGGGGGTGTGTCTTGTCATTAGTTCACAGATACTTTTTTGGCATTTCACGAATCACAAAAAGTAAGATAGCAATAATGCAATATAGCATCTTTACGACTCTTTCAACAGTGAGTCAGTGAACAGTTCAGTCACGGGACATTGGGACAATATTGCTCTAAACTCAAAAATAGCCAATCACGGGCAGCCGTGCACTGTGGTTCACAAAATAATTTTGCAGCCTCCCCCCCCCTTTGACAGTTGTCAGTTGTCTGGAATGCCTTGACTCTGTCACGCTGAGTCTATAATTTGTCTCACACTCTCACGACTTTCATCACTGACAAGACACTCATGTAGTCATGTTTATCTTTTGATTCTTTTCTAAATTCTAACTTACAACCTTAGCAGGTCCAATCTGTGTAACCTGCAAAAAGGAAACTGGCGGAGCACATTTTTGCAAAAACTGTCTTGGTGCATGTCATGCTATCTCGTTGTGCAGTGTTAGTACAGGGGATGAAGAGGATGAAGGCTATGGCGCAAGTGTTACATATCTGAAATGCTTTGAAGGTAAGTTGTAGTTTGCTACAGTAGTTTTTGTAGTTTTTATGCTTTAATTTGGCTTTTGAATTCTTTTTTGTCAAATTCCTTAGCATGCAAGACAAAAACAACTGGCACTACACCTACCATAGAGGCATAAATAAGACTAGAGGGGCATTGGTGGTAAAATTGGATAACTAATTGAACGCTGTCATCTTGGATTTTGTTGGGGGGGGGGGGGGAGAGATTATCACAGTCTCACAGCCCTTTTCTTCTCATTCAGGAACTCTCGACGAGTGGGTACGAAAAGGCCTGGTACTGAGTAGTTTGCATCCAGGTTTGTAATTTTCCATCAAAAAAAAATCCACAGATAGCAGCAGCCGTCAGTTGGTTACCTCTAGTCTTATTCATGAGCTCTATGCTCCTGCATGTACCTATCAGGATTGCATGCTCAGTCTTAATTTTTCACCGAAGGTGCGATGTTTAACTCAAAACTAGTAATTTAATAAATTATGTAGATAGTATCATAGTAGAACCTGCAAAACATTAATTGTTCCTCTATATCACTTGATTATTATTGTAGATTCTAAAAAAGATAGCACAAAGCCTGAAGAAAATAATAATCCGGTTAAATGGTGGGATAAAAACTTTAGGAAAAGGAAGCTCAAATTGGACTCAAAGATTGTTGTGAAGTGTAGGAGGGCAGGCCCCAGCTAGCACACAACGTAATCCCAACGTTCGCAAAAGGTTGTGGTTTGGTTAGGTTGGACCGAACGTTCTGACAACGTAATCGCAACGTTCGCAAAAGGTTGTGGTTTGGCTAGGTTGGACCAAACGTTCTGACAACGTAATCGCAACATTGCTTTTCTCAGACGGAGATATATTAAATTACAAATAGGTGTTATAAACCATGAGTAAACGTTGTAGAAACGTTGGAATGCAACGTACTTCAGAGACGTTCATATAACGTCTCATGGACGTTGCGTATATTAGTAATAAAATGTTTGTATATTTAGATCAAAGATCTGTCTAATACAACTGCATGGTATTTGAAATATAGTAAGGTATGATATTCTGCCGAAACAGAGAACGTAGGTCGACAGTATATCAAACCTTACTATATTTCGATTGTTGTTTCAACAGTACACTGCCTGGTATTTGGATTTTTTTAAGCAAAACGACAGAGTTTTTATAATAGCGAACGTTGTTGTATAAACGTTTGGGAAACGTGCGAACGTAACGTTGCTCAAATACGTTCTGAAAACGTTCACGCTACGTTGTGACGTTTGTCTGTGACGTAAATTACGTCACGTTCCGGATATGGCCTTCGTCTCTTCGTGTTGGTGGGATACAACGATTCAAGCGCAATTCTGTTTGGCGATTCTTCTGTCTTCAATCCGTTATCCATTCTTGTTTATTAAAGCCATCATCGTTTGCAAAGTAAGTAAACACCTTATCAGTTATGTATACAATATTTTTCAGCGATTCTTCTCATGTTAAATCACTAGTAAACACAGTTAACTGAACCTGTTTACAATTGACGTTTACAATTGACATGCTTACGTATATTTTCAAAATGACTTCTGAATGTTCGCGGTAACGCGTTACCTATCCTATTGCATATGAATGAAATAGCGCAAGGCTACGGATGCGTTTATACTTATACTTCTGCTTATACTGCGCTGCAATTACATGTATTAACACATTTTGCGAAAGCATGGCAAGAAGTCACAGATGTGAGATGAATATTTACATATTCAAGATGGTCTCCATGCTGCCCAAAATGTCATTGAAATTGCCGACTGTATTCTTTATGAAATGAAACTCTACGTCGCTCTTGCGTCGAGTCAAATATAATTATTTAGCTTTAGGTTTAAAACCATCACAACATATACAGTATAAACACAATAAGTCACAAGTCTAAGTCAAACTTGGTTCAAGTCTATGAGAGCATCATGGATTATCTAACACAGGTGCGGCGTGGATTCATACGCTGGTGTTAATAATCGAGTAAAATTAAATAAGTTGACCAGTCATATAAACATGTGTAGCAAGTTCTATTGATTGGCACCACATTTTGGTCTTATTGGCTTGATGTATTTCGTATAAGCTAATCAATCACATAAACCAATTCCATCACAGATCTGACCAAAAATGACTAAGATGCATCACAAGTGTGGCAAGTCTTCATTCATTAGATCTGAGATGGATTTGGTTTATGTGATTGATTATAACTTTATATTATTAAGAACATCAAGCCAACTAAATCAAATGCTGCCAATCAATACAACTCGCCACATGGTGTATCACTGGTCAATTTGACTTGACCAAAAACCATCCTATAAATCCACGCTGTATAAATCCACGATCTTGTGCTAAATAATCTATGAAGCTCATATATTTGAAGCAACATGAGCCCCCACGATGAGCTTTAAGCTCTTGGGGTTAATGCATTAATAAAATATTGTTTAAATAAAAAAAATAAAAAAAGTTTGCCTTAGATTTAACATTGTCTTCATAAGTTGGACTTGTGATGAATTTATATATGGCTTTAAGCTGAATAATTGGATTTTATTGGATACACAAAACTTTAATTTAATGAAATCTAACGGTGAATGTTTAAATATGGCCATTAACAAATCATCGGACTCGTGTAAGTTTAGTTTTGTATTGTTAGTATTTTTATCTTAATTGGATGTTGTTTCTGTAGACTTTGCCGCAACGGAAAAACACGGGTTTTTCTGGCTGCAGAACAGGTTGTATTATCCGAAATAAAGCCAGATTTACACTACGAAAAAAGGCAAACTTTTTTGCGAAAACCTGCAACATTTTTGTCGTTTAGCAGAAAAATACACATTAAGTTTCTATTGCGGTGAAATATCGATATATCGGTATCAGTATTTTTTGTGGTATCGGTAATTGTTTTTTTTTCAATACCGCATCAGCCTAAGGCAGAATGATTTTACTGTAACAAGCTAGAATCTATTATATACTGTATTACTGTATATACATAAACATTTTCATTTTGTTTACAAGAAAACTCATTCTAGTAAAAGGCTAATTGATACAAAATTTATTTATTACAGCCTAAATTAATATATTGTACAGTATGAATTCCAATCGTGCCCAGTACCAAAAGAATTGGGTTGCTGCTGCTCGAGCTTTGAGAAATTGCCATGTTGGTGAAGTCCCTGAGAATAGAAATGAGACTGGTGCAAGTTGTGTGCACCATACCTTTTCTAAAAGTGATGAGCTAGTAACTGATATGGAGCTAACTGACCATGAATCACCAATAGAACAAATTGAGCCAATTGATGAGTATGAGGATGAAGTCTGTCATTGATAATGAATTGTATACTGATACTATAGAGGATGATTTCAGCGATTCATCAGATGATCAGTGTGAAGTACATGTAGGTCTTGTGGATGGGTTAAGGAGCTGGGCCAATGATTTCCAAATAAAACAAAATGCATTAGACAATCTTCTAAAGCTTCTAAAGAAGTCAGGGCATCCTATTTTACCTAGTTCTGCACGGACATTATTGAACACGGCAAGAGCTGTACCAATTCAGCTAAAATCTGGGATGCAGTACATATATTTTCCTTTAGCCCATGAATTGTTGAAAAATTTTAGTAGATACCCAAATGATAAAATAGAAGCCACTGAGACTATTGAAATTTCTTTGAATGTTGATGGTCTGCCATTATTTAAAAGCTCACAAAACACACTATGGCCAGTGTTGTGTTCGATTGTTAATATCGAACCTGTAGTTGTTTTCCCAGTAGTTCTAACATACGGAGCTTCAAAACCCAAGGACTTGGAGTTCTTGAACGAGTTTGTTAGTGATTTAAGTGAACTGTTAGACAATGGACTGCAGTGCAGCAATAGAAGAGTTGGAGTCACTCTGAAATGCATTGTCTGTGACGCACCAGCAAAATCATTTGTGAAAGCAACCAAATTATACTCGGGCTATTTTGGTTGTGATAAATGTTCTCAGAGTGGCAAGTGGAATGGTAGAATGATCTATCCAGAGATTGAAGGCATTGAGTTACGCACTGATTTGTCTTTTAGACAGCAAGCTAATGCAGAGCATCATCATAGTACTAGCCCATTCTGTAGCTTACCAATAGACATGGTGATGCAGTTTCCTATTGACTATATGCATCAAGTCTGCTTGGGAGTTACAAAGAAATTGCTTTTGCTGTGGATCCGTGGTAAGCGTGAAGTCAGAATGTCAGCTGGTCATGTGAATGAAATAAGTGGTAAATTGGTTGCTCTAAAACAATTTATTCCACTATGTTTTGCGTGTTAGCCGGAGTTTATCTGAGATTGACAGATGGAAGGCCACTGAACTCAGACAGTTTCTTTTGTATACAGGGAAGATAGCTTTAAATGGTATTCTAAGGGAAGATTTGTTTAACCATTTTCTAGTTCTAAATGTTGCCATTTCTGTTTTGGTATCCCCAAGCCTTTCTCAAGTCCACCTCAATTACGCCCATCAGTTGTTGAAATACTTTGTTCAACAGGTTAGTATTTTGTACGGTGAAGAATTCCTTGTGTACAATGTCCACTCTTTGGTCCACCTAGCAGCTGATGTTAGTGTGCATGGTACATTAGATGTTTGCAGTGCTTTTGCCTTTGAAAATTACATGCAGCATTTAAAGAGATTGATTCGTTCGGGAAACAATCCAATTGTTCAAATTGCAAAACGTCTTGGTGAATCATCAGCAGAGAAATTACCACAAAAACCTATTGGAACAGACATCAGCTTAAAGAAACCCAATAACAGTTTTATTTTAAATAATTCCTGTTGCGAAGTAGTTGACACATCCAATGAACTTGATGAAGAGGGAAATAAAATGTACGTTTGCCGAGTTTATTCAAAACCAGATGCTCTATTTGACAACCCAGGTGATTCTCGCCTTGTTGGTACATATCGAGTGAATCTGCGGCAGGCAACAATGAAGCTGCTTTCTTCGCAGTGTTTGAAGAACAAGGCCATAATGATAGACCTTGAGCCCAATAAAATCGTATTTATGGCTCTAACACATACTATGTGACAATTGTGTCATTTAATCGTATTGTGCATTTATTTTAAGTTGTTAATTTTAGTTGTCAGAGCTAGTAAAAACATGTACTGTACTGTACTTGTGTAGTTAAATCAGTTAATGATCTTGAGTAAATAAGATGGTTGAACAATTCAAACAAATTTCACAAGCAATTTTTAATAATCTTACTGTTTTGTTTTAGATGAGTTTATATCAATATGCTGTGGTGGAGTTTCTGGAAGAGGGAGCGGTTGAAGTTGTTTCAAGTAATTGGATTGAAAAAATTGATAATGTAAGTGAATATTGTTATTGTGTCCCAACAGATATAGACAGACAGACAGACAGACAGACAGATACATAGACAGACAGACAGACAGACAGACAGACAGACAGACAGACAGACAGACAGACAGACAGACAGACAGACAGACAGACAGACAGACAGACAGACAGACAGACAGACAGACAGACAGACAGACAGACAGACAGACAGACAGACAGACAGACAGACAGACAGACAGACAGACAGACAGACAGACAGACAGACAGACAGACAGACAGACAGACAGACAGATAATAGACAGATAGATAGACTGACAGATAGACAGATAATAGACAGATAGATAGACTGACAGATAGACAGATGTATTTTTTAAAATCATGTTCTTACTCTACAAATATTTATTTAAGGTGTTGTTTTGTTACTGGCCCCGCAATGGTGCAACAGGAAAAGCAAAAAAATGTCTTTTGCCTGACAAGCAAACTTGGCGGAAGTATGAAGTTCGTGTGCTAACAAAAACGGGTAATTGTTTAGATGAATGTGATTGTTGTACATGTGTTTGTTTTGTCTTAGACAGCAGACTGAGAGTCTAGGTATGCTGGATTCACAGGCATAATTACTCATGAATGTTTATTGTTAGTTATCTACTTCCAACTTCTGTAGAGATCACTTGTGTACTGGCATGTTTCTCTTTTTGTATAGACAGTTATGATCTAGCGATAAGGCGTGTACAGCGTGCTGAAGACACTTCCAATGTGGAGTCCGAAACAGAGACTTCTGTCCAACAAAAGCGTAAGAGAACATGTCGCTTTGGTCCAGGTTATGGTGAATGGTCAGATTGGAGTGATGGTAAGTAATTATATATTGCAGTATTTAATAGTTAACCTGTCCACTTAAATTATGACAAAAATTATATATAGGTAGGTAGGTAGGTAGGTAGGTAGGTAGGTAGGTAGGTAGGTACAGTAGGTACAGTAGGTAAAATATGGTAAGGTTAGATATACATGTACTGCCAAAACAGAGAACGTAGGAGTCTTCGAGCGAAGGCCCTTCGTCAGAGAGAAATGTAGGTAGGTAGGTTCATATGTTTTTCTCCTAACCAATTATAACTAACTACTATACAGATGATTGTGCAAGACAAGCCCTGATGACCCCTCCAGTGGTACCCAGACCTCCTCCAGTAGTGCCAGTACTACCACCTGCTCCTATCCATGCATATACCTATCAAGGTTCAAGACCTTCCTATCCCCCAGGCATAAAGAGATTCAACAACCATCCCACAGACAGGACAGAATTCCTTCTCAAGGCCTTTCACTTCCAGGAGCCTCAAATGATTTAGGAAATATTATGGCTGACGTTGTATTTCCAGATTTAAGTGGTAAAGTTTGTGACTGCAGAACACTTCATAAGATGAAAAAAAGTTACATTTGTGCTTTTTATAAATAGAAACCATATACGAATAATTAGTAATTTCTTTTTGGTTTTGACCAATAAAAAGTTAGCAATATTTTCAATCTTTTGAAGAATGAACTTGACTGATTCATTTTATTTTTATAATTTATTTAAACAGATGTTCTCAACAATTCACTTGCAGATGGTGCAATCTCGGGCTCCTCAGGGGAAAATTATAATGAAAGTGAGTACATGCATGGCAATGGCATTGACTAGTACTACTGGTAATATCTTAGTTACTACTCTACAACAGTGACAAAACCTCCCCGGACCTCCAAGTTAGAAGTGTCTGAACGGTTTTGTCACTGTCTGATTGGAGTTACACATAATATACTATTCATATTTATTTAATAGTTGAGTTGGTTTTCATTGTTCTTTCTAAAGATGTATCTACGATATATCCCAAGAGAACCGATAATTAAAAGTGTATATAGATATTGCCCTGGTCAACTGTTGACAATATCTGTCCTGGTCAACAGGGCAATAATTTATACTGTAATTGATATGTTTTTTAGAAAACCTCCTCAACTATTAAATAAGTCAGTTTGCGGTCCCTCAGGCTGTATTTGGCTGAAAGCCTCGGTTCTTGGTAATTAACTCTTACATACTAGAACCACTCAAGTGGCCTATGGGCTATAAATGGTTATTCAGCATGATCCAGTTATTCCATTGTTTCATTATTACTTTAGTTCAAAATCTAAGCAACCAAGTGTGAAAACTGTGACATCTACCATACCGCACCAAAGGACTTCCACCCCACTTAGGCAAGATCAAAGTGAGAGTAAGTATAAATTTTTTACAGTATTGAGAATGTATCTTAAGACCTCACTCATTTAAATTGTTTTTATATAATCAATAAGCAGGCAATCTGGTTTACATTAGGCAACAGTAAACATTGCATAATACAGTATTGTGATATGCAGTCCATTAGCCCTTTCACTACTGTTGGGGCCTTTAGTTTTAGTATTTTACTCTGGCTAACGCCAGATGATTTTACTCGTTGAGAGAAGGAGTCTAGTAGTGAAAGGGTTATACTGTTTTCATGCATGTTGTGCAATGCATAATTTTCTGTGAGTGACATCAAATCTGTTCAGATATATCCAACTGAACAGTAAATTATTTACAACTGGAATAGCAGTGATTCTCTAAGTAAAATCTCCCTTTTAAAGGTGCACAGCAGCACTCCATTTTAAAGTGCAAATACTTTATGCAGTACATGTATGTACTGTATTAATTAACTGTAACTGCAATGTTTTTTCTTTAGACTTTAAAAGAAGTGTTCTTTTAAAATTGGACACAATAATCCAGAAGCAGGACGAAGGTCTTTCAATGATGAGGGTATTGCTGGGTGCCACAAGAGGAGTTGGTGGCAATGATATATTAGAGGATGTGTTACCAAAACCAGCAGATTGCCTTGAAGATTTACACATAATATGTGATCGCCTGGAGGAGGAAAATTTCAAAAAGAAAATGGTAGTTGCATTATTTGTTGTGTTTGTTGAACTCCACTTGTAATGTAACCTTTCAAGATTGAGAAGCCATTGACTACTTATTTGACACTGTTAACTCTGGTACAATTATTATACAATACTGATACAATCTTGACTGTGATTGGCTAAAAACCTACAGATAATTCTTGGCACCTACAAAGTATCAAAAAATGTCTGTACAGTAGCTATGACGAGCTGGCCAGCAGTTTGAACAAAAGAAAAACATGGCGGGTGTCTTTAGGGGCAAAGATCAGAAGCGGATTAATCCGGTGGATTTGGCACGTTTTGTTGATGGCAAAACCACAAAGAAAACCTAGTGAGCTACAGAACACATACAGTTGTTAGATTTTAAAGCAGTATTTTAAAGAGAAAATTGTATTTGAAAGAGAAAAAATTAAGCGAACCTCAAACTGAACTGGTATGAATTTACTATTTTTATCTACCTTTGTACAAAACGTTCTAAAGGCTTCTACATTTGTAATTGTATAATCCCCGAGCCCGGGCGTAGGGCCGAAGGCCCGGAGCCCGGGTGAGGGTGCTAATCTCGACGTGCGTGGAGTCCACTTTACACGCGAGATGAAAAGCCGAAAGCAATTCTGAAACCTGTTGGTATATATATATATATGTTATCAAATCCACAACTTGCGCAGTTCGAATAGCAGAGTACTGGTAACTAACCTGTTAAATTATTCAAATTATTTAAATTTACGTCAGCAAATATATAATTTATAAGTTCGGTTGGATTACGAAATAGTTTTTCAACGATCACGACGAAAGAAATATTTGCTAGAAAAAATGGTTTCAGCTAAAATGCTAAAATGTACATTAATATTACTATGGAAAAAGACCAAAGAAAGAAGACTAACAAGAGATGTGGCAGCGAGAAAAAGACAACAATACCACTGGAAAAAGCCTAAAAATTAATACGATAAAGACCGAAAACGATGCCGACCGAAATGTAAAACTGAAAGAAGAAGGATGTGTCCTGAAACTGTTCAAAGCCGGTAAGGAATTTTGCTCTGGTGTATTCTACATAACTCGAGAGGGAACAATGAAGAAATTTTGAAACAAACGGCTTTTTAGATCATGAAGAGAACTGAATGATGCCTTGTCATATTTAATTTAAGTTTATGTGTCAACAACGAAAAAAAGTAAGAAACCGCGAACGAGAAAAACAATCCGAAAAGATTAGACTGAATTGCCAGTGTTTGTGGTGACAAAAGCAGAAGAAAGTTTAACGGTAGGAGATTCGTATTACTATTTACCAATTTAGCTGAGTTAAATCGGAAGAAATCTTGAAAATGAAAATTAATATAAATAATATTTTGTCTAGAATTGTCTTTGAACGCTAGGACGTTGACATTGTCTTTTCTTGGCCATTGTTTTGAAGAGAAGATCCAATTGATGCGTAGAGAGCCCGTAATGTTTGCAAACTCTTAGAATATTTGCTTCATCTCGCTGTTTGTTTTTTTTTTAATATTGACTTTGCATGTTCTTTCGGTGTGTCAATACATGACTACAGATGAACCTTGCTGGGATGTTTTCTGATCTGTGTGTCATTTATAATACAACAAAAAACAGAAATTAGGGGGGGGGGGGGGGGGTTAAAAATGCATATAAAGCGGGCGAGGGGTTGTTGCGTTCATGTATTTCTAGTAAAACAATTATTGAATTCGGTTTTCACATGATACAGTAAAAACCCACCAACAAGAACCTACATTTTACAATGTAGCCTGGGATAGGTTCTTATATATTCTTAACACAAGCTACAGTAAAATCCCACTAACAATAACCTACTACCATTAAGAACCTCAGGTTGAAATTAAGAATATATATTCTTAATTTCATATTATATATATTGTTAATTGGTGAAACACATCTAGATTGTTCCAAGCTACACTGATGAGCTGTAGTACAGCGAAACACGTGTCTGTAGATTGACTATAAATATGTAATGTTTACAACACGAGCGGCCGTGTTGTATTGAATATACAATCATGAGCTGAAGGCGAGTGATTGTATATTCAATACAACAAGGACGCGAGTGTTGTAAACAACTTGTGAAATGAATAAATAGTAAAAATCCCTTTGGGATATTGAGATGCTAATTAGTTACAAGCACTAGTGGTTGTATCAGAAGAGTATACACCCACTAGTGGTTGTAACTAATTAGCATCATTGGTTTTAGTTTGTATGGGGTTTACAGGGGTATACATGTGATGTAATTTCTGAAATTGAACTGGCTGCAAAACTCATGAATTAGTAATGAATTTCACAAATATATATATATATATATATATATATATATATATATATATATATATATATATATATATATATAAATTCTCAATCTCAACCTGAGGTTCTTAATAGTGGTTGGTTCTTGTTAGCGGGTTTTTATTGTTCTGAACACTATATATTATGTATTAGTAAAGTAATTTTTGATTTTTTTTTCACGTCAGCTAACTGTCCACATTGTTTTGCAGGTAAATTTCTTAGCTGCTCTGTGTGGGCACAGTGTTGCTGACAGTGCCAGGCGAATACTTTCTAAACTTGGGACAAACAAGCTTTGGTCTCTCTATAGTTTCAAAGGGAAAAGGGGAAAACTCCCATTCAAAGATCTTGTTATCTGCAAAGTAGTTATCAGTAAGTAGTATTCAAGTACACATCCAATTTTGTTTATGTGTAGTATTAATATAGCTGTATTTATTACTGTCTTGTTTATTATGTTAATAAAGATAACCTTTGTATCTTTTAAATAGAGGCATGCTTAAGGGTTCACAAGAAAGCTAGCGAAGCCAATGTTGAGGAACAGATAGCCGAAGTCCTCAAACATGCACCGCATAGAACTGGAGGCACAAAATTTAAGGTAAAGTGTTATTATATCATTTATATGTAGGTGTATACATGTATGTATGTGTGACGAATAAATTTAATGATGGTGTGTGTCAGTTTTGATGATTTTGTGTGCCTTTTTGACTGCCAAAATTAGGTATATTAGCAATTTAAAATTTAATTAATTTAAAATGTAATTTCTGAAAAACAGTTGGCTCCTAAAGTGATATCTATAATATCCAACATCTACTAAAGTACTAAAGTTAAAATTATATATATATATATATATATATATATCTTTAAATTACTGGTTTTTAAAATCTCTTTATCTCTTTTTAGAATCGTCAAGCTGGGAATGGTCACGAAGTGGACCAAGAATAATTGGGATAACCCTAAAAGGATATTAATTATTATAAGTAATACCATGATTGAATCGGTTACTTTTGTTCTCACCTGGTGATTTTATCTCTAATTTCCCCTGGTTTGGGGGAAAATTTCCAATTTTTTCTTCTTTAAGATGCATAAGCAAACATCGAAAGAGCATTCAATTTTACTAAACTCACAAGGAACGTTAGGCTTGGGTTTTGTTTAAAAAATTACAATAATTATATCTCAATATAAGCAATGCTAATTATATTACCTCATCAATCATGGTATTACAAACTAATACCATTACATGTTGGGAATTAGTGATTATAAATGTCCCTGACAGCCGAGGGACAATTTGTGAAAATCCCTCGGACCTATATGGCCCTCGATCGGGACTTCCACAAATCCTCCACCGACTTACGGAGACAATTTAATCACTAATAATTCTCAACAAGTCATGGTATTACTATATATAGGGTTGCAGTGTATCTTCCACGATACGATATATAATTGATACACAATACGATACATCTATTAGTTTATAGTTCAAGTTATTATTCAGTATAAGGCCTGTGATAAACGGCGTATTTTTCATGTACCGTATAAAATGCCTATTAGGGTCGACCCAAATTATGAAATTGTTTGAGTTATTCAGCGTATTGTTGGCGTATTGAATAGGTCGAACTTTTTACATGTTCTCGAGTCGTGGACTTGGAAACGATGTTGTGAAATTCATTACTAATTCATGAGTTTTGCAGACAATCCAATTTCAGAAATTACGTCACATGTATACCCCTGTAAACCCCATACAAACTAAAACCAATGATGCTAATTAGTTACAACCACTAGTGGATGTATACTCTTCGATACAACCACTGGTGCTTGTAACTAATTAGCAAATTAGCATCTCAATATCCCAAAGGGATTTTTACTATTTCGCGTCCTTGTTGTATTTTACTATTTTGCGTCCTTGTTGTATTGAATATACAATCACTCGCCTTCGGCTCGTGATTGTATATTCAATACAACACGGCCGCTCGTGTTGTAAACATTACTTATCAACATGAATTATGGTATCATATTTTAAATTAATGTTTGTATTTTATTCGGCGCATGAATAGTACGCCGTCGGCATCAACGCCGTAGTTGAGTCGTATTATACGACCGGGCTCGTCGTATTTAATGGCTCTGTAGAACTTAATGCAAGTGCCGTATTTAATGGTTACAGACGGCGCATTTTTCATGAACTTAACTCTTCTATTTATTTATACGGCGCATGAAAAATACGCCGTTTATCACAGGCCTTAAAGTATTTATTTAACAAGTGATGATTTTGGAACCGTACAGCTCTGTATATACCTTGTGATGATGATTATTAGCTATATTTTACTAAAGCCTAAACTGACGAGTATCAAAACTAGCTTTGCCAAGGTTGCGAGTGTTCTATTTCTGGTTTGTAAAAAATAAAGTATATAATTTTGCATATTTCCGTCTGTCGTAATATTATTGTCAATTCCAATGTTCGCAGCAACGTTATTGGAACGTTGTATTAACGTTATACGGATTAAAGTAATAAAACATTGCATTTTTACTATTTAATACAATCAACGCAATAATTGATTAAAAAACAATGTTTTCTTGCTTGCGCTACCGTAATATTTTCCCTGAATAGGTTTTTCCTTCTTTATAAAAGTTGTGTTGACGTTATGTGGACGTTGTGGCAACGTTAAATGCGAACGTTATCGGCGAACGTTTTGACAACGTATAGCGGAGTCGACAAATAAACGTTGTACGAACGTTGTGTTATAACGTTCTCAGGACGTAAGTGTAACGTTCTCAGAACGTTCTCACAACGTTGGTGTGCTTGCTGGGGCCCAGTAAAACATGACAAAAAAAAGAAAGTTGGGGAATTTGTTGTATTTGTTTTAGGTATGTTATGCTAAGAAATAAGATTCAGTAATTTCTTATACTCCAGTGGCTTTGCCAATCTTACCGTATTTTCTTCAGCAAAATGAAAATGTTATGAACTGCCGAGAATTTTCAGGAACAAAATACTGACATTTCGAGCGGAGCCATTCATCAGAGTGTAATGTGATTACACTCTGATTAAGGGCTTGGTTCCACTTGAAATGTCAGTATTTTGTTCCTCAAAATTCTCGGCAGTTCATAACATTTTCATTTTGCTATATTCTAAACACTGCCTACGCAGCACTCTCTTTTTTGTATTTTCTTCATCTTGTTTGGTTCACAGGCGCGGTTTCTCATGTTCCATATACAAAATAAGCCGTTGTGATAAATCCTCGATTGATCGATATGATAACAGAAGGCATAAAGGCCAAACTAACACTGTTCCATTCTATACTGCTGGTTCGGAAGTTGCCAGAGAAAACGTTTTGAAGTATGAAGCCGAAAGATTAGAAAAAGTGCCAAATGCAACTACACCTTCTTCTGAAATAGGAAGCTCAAGTACATCCAAAATTGGCGATACTACAATTACTGATGAAACATCCTTTGAATTCACAGAGAATATTGATAGCGAAACAGGGACTCCTCAGTCACCTGGTGACTATGAATTAGATGACACAATGTCTGCAGAACGTTTTGACTTACCTGCTCCACAGAAATCTAACAATACTACGGAAGACCAACTAGCTACAAAATCAAGGCAGTCAACTTTAAACTTTGCAACAAATACTGGCAAAGCACCAGTATCTCGTACTGCTTCATTCCTCGAATCCAAAATTGACAACCTCATAAGTCAATTTCAAGATTTTAAAATTGATATTGGTAAAAAGATAAACCAACAACAGAAAGAACAATGAAAGCCTTCTTCAGTTCTATCTTCCATATGTCCAGAAACAACATCTGCTGTCTCTGAACTTATGACATCCTGGCTAAATATAAAGAATGTTGTTGAATTGACCGAAAAATGCACAGAAATTGTATTCTTCGGTGGTGGCAGTGAAGAACTTTCTGTTCTGAGATGCCAAACCTGCTTTGATTACGTCACCCAAAATGGTTCAAATGTGTCGCATGAAGATCCTGTAAAAACAGCCAGGAAAGGAATAGGAAAGTATGTATGTTATAAGTTTGGTCAATTTTCAAAATTTAAAAGATCCATGCAACATGTAATCATTTAGGCATGTCAGTGACCGTGTTTAATTTAATGCAAATGATGCAATGTAGAATAGCTTGATTCATTTCTTTTCTTTTCTAGATATTCAGGTAGCTTGAGCACTGGCTTGATTTTTAATGCAAACAAAAGTGCCATGCTTTTGGAAGGCGGAGTTCAAGAATGGTATTCTCTGAAAAATACTGTCAAGCAACATATTACCTGTACAGGTAGCCAAGTTCATTTTCAAGCACTTCAGGTAAAATATTGTTCCAAAATCAATTTTATTAAATGTGGGTTATTTAGTGGTTTTGTGTTGCTATAAATAAGAATTAGTCTAATATATAGCTTTGGTTAATATTTTATAGCATGCTAGTCGTCTGAGAAAACAGTGGAACCATGCGATAGCTGTGACTGAGAATCTGGTGAACGTTGCACTGAACACCATCCAAACCAAATGTGCTGCACAGCATTTCGAGACAAACATTTCTTGCCATATCTCGACTGGAGGTGACGTGGGGAACATGGCACATGGCAGAAAAGCAACTCTTTGATATTCTCCGTGCTTCTGAAATCTGGCTTGATGCACAAGCAGCAAAATACTTGTCAACTCCACTTGCCTGTACATCTTTACTTCCACATTTTTATGTGTCTGCCGATAAAGCTACTGTTCATCGCATGACTAACCAAGCCATTGTTGTCTGCCCAATGATTGCTGGTAAACGCCAAGCAATCCCAGTTAAGGCTCCTTGTGTCTACGAGTTTGACAACAGCGACAGTGGAATTTCTGAGGCCACAGCAGACAAACTTGCTGAAAATGTGTATAGTACGATTAGCTCGACTTATCATACTCTCGCAGACAGTACAGTTGCAGAATCATGGCAAAGTACTGTTTGTGATGGCCAATACCAAACTCGTAGATTTAACGAAAAGCTGAATGAGTCGTGGCAGAAGAATTACCCTGTTTTTGACCGGGTCATCCGGGACACAGCACATTCAGTTAACCTTGCAGCAGGAGATGTTTTCTCTGGAAAATCTGGTACATCTTCAGAATTCCTTGGATGTATGGTATCCCGAAGTTCCAAGATTCATCAAATGTTTAATCGGGGTAAAATGCTTGCTCCAGCTAAGATTGAAGCAGTTAAGTCACAATCCGAATCCAATCGGCTTCTTGTGACTAGTAGGACATGCTCAACCCGATTTTTCACGCCACAGTACCACGAATTTGAAAAACTGATGACATCACTGCCTGTGTATGTCGAGACATTCAGAGAAAACCAATACAGTGAGATCAAGGGGTGAGATAGCGGGCAAGGACTTCGTTACTGACATGTGTGGAGCACTGGATGTAATGAGACCAGCAATTGAGATGCTTGTTAGATTACAAGATCTGCAAGTTCCAATTTGGAAAATCTGTGTGTGGTCACCCAAAGTCCTAAGCGCCTTAAATCTTGTAAGCAAGCTGTCTCGCCAAACCACTCAAGCATTTTGGCTATCTTGACGGTAGCATGGATGAAGTCCGCAAAGGAAAATACAAAGGGGTAAAACTAGTCCCAGGGTGGCTGCTCGTGGGTACTGCAACTGATGAGGATGATTCAGTTGTCTACAAATGGGAGGCGAGAGATCAGAGAGATTGTGAGAAAGACCTGAAGCAACTAGCTGTGGATTTAGTTGAGGCCTTACAATCAAGATATGAACAGAGCGTCACTCAACTGCAAGAGTATTTGACCTCTTTGGACCTAGATTGTCTCGTGCAACATTTGTGTGGACAAAGGTTGTTTATTTTAGTCAGCCCTTTATTACTCAATTGTTATTTTATAATCTGTATAACTGTTTATTTTTTGAAAGAAGTTAGAAATAAATATTCTTATTCTTAATAGCAACTTTCTTATTCTTAAAGGTCAGACAATGGTATTGTCAAAATTGACGAAGTTACCTTGGAAGGATATGGTAAAGAAGGATTTTCCCATTTCTTCACACATGTTTGCACGATGCCACATGTGCAGAAGCTGATGCATGATGAAGAACTCCTTATTGATGCTAAACTGAGTCACATCATCTACAGGCGTTTGAAAATGGCTCTTAAGGATGTCATATGGCGCCCAAAATTCCAGGCTGTAATGAGTCAATGGTTCTCACTTTTAGATGTAGCAACTGGAAAGGTAACAGGTAGCTTAGACACATTCAGTAATTTGGGGCATTTAAATAGCATGTCTGTATTTGTTAAAATGTTCCCAAATGCATATCATGTTTGCAATGTGTATGAGATGGAATTTGAGAGCAAGACTCTCATCACAATTCTTAACAAAGCAAAGGCGTATGAGTCAAGATACACAAATAGTGGGGTGTACAACCTCATTGGAAGAGAAATGTGTATAGCACAAGATATCGCACTGGCCAACAGTGGAACTGAAGCCATTGTTGAGAGCTTTTACTCAAGCATGGCTTCACAGTCATTGCAAGGGGGGCAATCAAACGAAATGCTGGCACTTAGGTGAGTTATTGAGATTTCAAGAAAGTATATGTTTGGTACAATAAGTACATGCATATCAGTTACTGATGAAGGGCCTTCGCTCGAAACGTTTAACACCATCCCATGTTCTCGGCAGCAGAGTAGACCGACCTTCTTACATCTCGATTTCTACTTCATTGCTGCCTACGCAGCATGCTACTTTTTATATCATTTACTGATGCTTTGTTCCTTGTAACATGTGAAATATTTTGTAATTAATACAAATAATAGTATGACTCAATTACAATGACATGCTATAGTATTCTATTTCGCAACACTCATGTTCATGCTCAGTTAATTAAGGAATGGGGACAAATATTGATCCAGCGGCCTAAGCCAAGCTGGAACAGCTTGGCTTAGGGGTAGCAGTGTTGTACGACCCACGCGAATTCTTGAGGGGTGGGGGTGGTGGGCCGTTTTCGTGACCACTGATCCGCTGGAGAGAAACTGAGCAAGAATGGAGTGTTTCCCCAGTGCTGTATTTATAGCCCCCCCTTGTGACGTAATGCGCGTGCCTGTGCTCACTCAGCCGTTTTAGAACGCATATTTTTCCTTATTTTAAACTTCGCATCTCATTATGAGTGCTGCGAATAGTATTCTATTTTGCAACACTCATGTTCATGCTCAGTTAATTAAGGAATGGGGACAAATATTGATCAGCGCTGTCCACGCCTATCTGTTACTCTTTATTGTTCCTTTGAGCAGAACCAAGGACCCTTTCTTCAAACCCTATTCCCAAACCTTATTTCATCCTAAATACCCTCTTCCTAAAATACAACCTCCAAATCTCACCCAAACCTCAAGTGAAGCTGAAGCTTGCAGTTAAGTCGATCCATCTTGACGAGTGCGTTTTTGCTGATTGTCCACCGGAAATGCGCTGATGAAACGTTTGAGTTCATTAATATCTTGCCAAGGACTTGTATCTCCAATTCCACTGGATGCCAATCGGGCAGACGCACCTGCTGGGTTAAGCACTTTGGCTAACTGCAGGTAATAAAGAGCAGTGTGTCGACGAGTCCACCCAACATGGTCCATGATCTCGGACAAATCTGCGCCAGTTAATGCTAATGTAATGGCACACCCCGATCTAAAACCATGTAGTGTCTCACCCTCATCGGCACCCATCTCTTTCAAATATGTCTTTAGACGAGCCTCGGCAGCCGTGGAACTAAAGGGGGAATCTTGTATGCCGCCTGTTGGTGTCGTTGGGCGAAACAGATAACCAGAGTTAAGTTCAATCGACATTTGTCGTGCCACAGCCATGTATTGCTCTATGCATTTAATTGGGCAAATAACTGTATGGGGATTGCGGCGGATTCCAAACACCTGCTCGTCACCATCTCGCAGTGTCTTTCCCCAAATATGGTTAAAAAGAAATCCATCATCATTCGGAAACCGTAAGATCTCAGGCACCTTTATTTGGCCCAAATCTCCTGGCCGGTCTCCACTAAAAAGGCTGTTTTAAAGTAGGCCTGATCTCGGGCAACAATGAAGCGTTGTATTGGAGCGAGCCCCGGAGTTTCTATCGTTCGTTGTAAGTGCAGTGATAGCTGGGTAAGTTTATCGACAAAAAATGGTGTAGCTTGCTTCGGTGTAACCCTAGCTTGTAATTGTTCTCCCGTGATAAAACGCAAATAATTATTAACGGATTTGTCAGCTGCAGGGTTGCCTAATCCAAGGCGTTTATCCCATTCACCATCTCGGCCATTAGCATTAAAGATGGATCGTAACTTCCCAATATATGAGTCTACCGTCTTATATGAGAGTCGTACTGGACAGCCGCAAGGGTGTCGGCCACGCTGGCCTAAAAACTGACAGCTATTACGATGGACCTGTGTTTTTCCGTGTCTGTCCTTGAAAATAAGGAAATGACACACGTCTCAAGGTGTCACCGTCGCTAAGTTAACACGACCTGGGAGGGCAGTCAAGAACTGTTCAAACTCTTTCTGTAGCGAATCTTTTTGTTTTGAGTAACTAGTTGCGTGATCAAAGTTTGTCAAGTGTTGCAGTCGGTTGTCTATCTCACTAAGGTTGATATCCACATGCGCAGTTCGACCTGGACACAAAGCCTTTCTATTATAACCGCGCAGTTGGCAGAATCGGAAGTCAACATCATTTGCGTGTCGACAGATGGGGCACCTTACCGACGGAGTAAACAGCTTTGCAACTAGAGGTAGTTCCTAAGAGAATCAGATAAGCGAGTTAGGATTTAATCATTTAATTAATTTATTTATATTCGCCTATTTACAAAACTATGAACATCGCAGTTCGAGTAAGATCTTGTGAAGTGTTTTACTATAAAGTCGTGGTTATGCCACTATAGAACTAAAACACAACGGAAAAGGCCCATACATCCCCTCGGATCCCCGAGTGGGGAATCCAGCCACGTTTCGATGGAATAAGAAGGGCCTGAGAATCGCCACGCAGGGCCAGCACACGCGATGTAGTCGCTCGGGATGGAAGCAGAGGCCACCAATATTTTCTGGGATATACGTCAAGAGCCAAAATAGTACATGACTGTCGATAGCTCTCCAGAAAATGAAGGATTGGACCAAGCAAAATCGATGGGGGAAAAACGTATGGGCGTTACATAATAGAAGTATGTCGCCGAAGGTCTTGCGCGAAGAGGTTCACTCCTGAAGACCCTGGAGATGGGAACGGCGTGAAATGGGGCAATCTGTTGCCGCGGTGATCCAGCATGGCATTGGAATCTAGGGCCATCAGATCACATGTATGACCGTTACAACCGCCAAATTCCTGTTGAACAATCTGCCATATTGTACATGTTAGCTGACTATCCGTTGCAGACATTCTGCGAGACGGCCGGTCAGCTGGTTTGTCATTGGTTGAAATATAAGAAAGGTGTAAAGATATGTTTAACGCTGCCGTAGTAAAGAATAGCCTCTTTATGGCTTTTGTGAGCGTAGCACTCTTCCCACCTTGATTATCCCAGGAGTGAATGACCGCCTGGTTATCCACTTGGGCATCCACCCAAGCGTTACGCAGCCAGTCTTGACACGCCAAAAGGAGCTTTTCGACCGCTGAGGCTTCCTTCGTGGCGATGTCCCACGTTACCTCTTCTCCCACCCAGTAATCCGCGACTTCCTGTGTGACTGGAGATAAGATTGCGCCTCCCCAACCCGACGCGGATGCATCTGTGGCAACGGACACATGATAATGTCGCTCATCTCGCCATGGAAGTGGTGCGTCCCATGTTACCATGAACAACCAATGCGTAATTTCCTCTTTCAGCGCGCCTTTGACCGGCATGAGCTTTAATGTGCGTTGTCCAGTCGCGATCATGACATTCATTTCTCTGGTGAACAGTTTTGCTGCTGGGATGGCTAAGGAAAAGGAAACGCATTTTCCCACCAAGCGTTGAAGTGTCTTCACCGTGACCGTCGAGTTGCCCAATATGTCGCGGAGGAGTTGGACAAACCGACGTTTTTTCTCAAGAGGAGTGAAACACCTCTTGAAGAATCCGCCAGAAAACCAAGATAGGGCACAATCAACTGTGGGGTGAGTATAGACTTAGCGAGGCCCAGAAAATAACCCAACCGTACCAAATGATATGCTACGAGGAAGATGCAGACTGTGCCGCTGCCAATCGTCGGTAATCGTCATTCTCTAAGGCCGCATAGGCACCTCTACCCTGGGGGGATTGAAGCTGTCCGTTGTGCCTATCATCAATATATAACAGACATGGGATGCCTATTGATCTAAAGTAATTTGTAGCCAAGAGCCCAGTAGTATGGTAGACATAGGGCGGGCACTTCCACCCAAATGGTAAAGTGTTGTACGTTAGGTACCAGCCTCCCCACTGAATACCAAAAAAGGTACGGCTGTCATCGGTGAGTAGAATATGGTCATAGCCAGATTTATCATCTAACACCGTCTGATAAGAGTTTTTTGAGACATAGCGCGGCGAGTCGCCCAGTTTATCAAGTTTAAATGGCTTATCTTGCATCCAAAGGTTTAGATACCGAGCATCGTGGCAGAGGCGTGGTTTTGTCGGTTCTACAGTCAAAGGAAGAACAATATGGGGTGCGTCGACCACACCCACTCTTCCTACCAGGGAGGCTGCCCCTGTTGTAAGACGATCTAACAAAGTTTTTTGAATGAACCCAACAAACGATTTGCAAGAAGGATTGTTCTGAAATACCTTTTGCGGGGGGTGATCAGAATCATTATTGTGGCCCTTGAATGAGCATGCATGTGAAATGTCGGAAGTACTCGAAGACTGATACTTTGTTCTTGATCCACCCTAGGACGTCTGTTTGTGTTGCCGAACAGTTTGTCTCCGCAACTTTTTCCCAATGTGGCAAATGATGATGTAGTTCCCCAGCCCGAAAGGAGGCCGGGTCCCTGAACACCAAATCCCTGATGTTGCCAATACTTTCGCCGCGCTGTACGCGTTCAAGCAATGGGTCAAGTCGCTCATTTGCTGCCATCGCTCCGCCGACGTGGACGGGGTTTCCTACCGAATCCACCCAGCGCAGAGGAACATTTTCCCGTGCTGCTTGGACAATATGCAAGTCGAATTGTCGGTCATGTTCCCAATGCCAAAACATTGTTTTCTGTAAGAAACAACCAAATAGAGGGTGTTACGAAAAGGACAAACCCCACCAAGTCAGCAGAGAGATGACAGCTTTTGACCCAGTAAACTGGGAGGGTTGATTGAGGTACCCCGTTTTCAAGAACTGTCACAACTCTACGACATGAGTATTAACTGAAAAGAACGAAATACGACAACGATCGTAATTCTAGCAAATGCATTTATTCATTATATTACTTTTTTTTTCTTTTTTTTTTTAACCATTGTTATAATCGTAATTTTAATTTATGCATATATATCAAAGTATTTTCTTGTTCCTTTATAACTCTTATTTTACTTGGCTAATACTTTTGCTACTTCCTTGTTTCTCTCCAAAGTCACCGAGGTCTCGCTTCCGCTTCAGACACTGAGCTCTAAAATGGCCAACTTGTTGACAATAATAGCAATGGGCGTTTGCTGGTCGAAGCCAGCGACCACGGGGGGTGTAGGTCGGTGCCATCCTAGGCCGCTCTCGAGAACCAGCTCGCTGGTAAATCTTTTCAACTTTAGTGACAATGTCAAAGACTTTTTCATGGTCTTTATCGCCGAGTAGTCGCAACAGCAGGCTTCGGAATTGATCAGTCGGTATGTCCACTTTAGCTCTTATCGTCTGGTATGCGAGACGATAGTAATTCTCCCTCTCGTGTTTGTTATCGTGCGCGGTGTTCTGTAAAGTGTCTACCATGGCTAAGGCTTCAAATTTGTTGAATTCGGAGAGGGGCCGGGACGCATAGTCTAACATCTTTTTCAAGAGATTCTCGACCGAGGCGTTGGTCAGTGCATCCATTGCCTCTTGGAGCCGTTTGAAGTCTCCTTTCAATTTCTGTCACAAAAGATACAATTTAATAGGACAATCAGCACACCCACAGTGAATACTGAGAAAAGAGAATTATCCCTACTATTAACATAATTAATGTGCCCGATTCTCTACACATGATTTAGCAATTCACAATGCGATCGTGTTATTAGAACATGGAGTGTATATCACACGTAAACAATTCTTAAATCCCCTTGCATATACGTGCCGCTCCAGTAACAAACTCATTTGACCATTCATTCCCTCCATGGGCTATTGTTAACAATGATGGAGTAATGGGTGCCTTACCAGAACACAATTAACGTTATACAATCCACCAGATGAATAATTCTTAGGCAAGAAATCATTCTCCGAGTTGTAAGGTCGTCAATAGTTAAATGAATGGAGTCGTTTCATATATTTCCTCACTCATACTTCCACACAACTTACCGAAGAAGTCCTGCCAAGGACAACCGGTGAAAACTCACCCTCGCGTTCGAATAAACTGAGACTTTAAGTGCCACGGCACATAAAAACCGGTGAAAACTCACCCTTGCGTGCAGGCGAACTGCACCTTTAATACGTATATAGTCCTCTTTCGTATTAACCCGTCGAGAGAATTGTGGCACAAGCATAGAATAACAAACCTGGTGAAAACTCACCACCCTCTCGTACATTCATTTCATTTCGCCACCGCTATCCTTCAGACGAGTCTCGCCGAGAAAGTCATACCACAAAAGGAAAACTGGTGAAATCTCACCCTGTGGTGTACCGAACTGGCTTGTTTTATCTATATAGTCATTCTTCGAACCAACCCGCCGAAGGAATCATACTATAGCGAAGAAAACCTGGTGAAGTCTCACCCAGCGGATGAATCATGTCATACAGGTTAATAGACAATACGATGAAATCTCACCCTAGCCAGCGAATAAATGCGTTTAAACATTGAACGTAAAAAACAAACTGTTACATGCGACTGACATATGGCCGTCAGAACCGCCAACACAAGATAATGGGGTCGGAACGTCATATATAAAACGATCAGCAATTAAACTAAAACACTAAAAACTTATATACGTTACCTCAAGTTCTCCTTGAGCCGCCTCTGGCTCGGCCGGTTCTTGGTGTTGAGCTGGTTGTTCGGCTGGTGGTATTGGCGCTGGTGGAACTTCTTGTACATCAGGAATCTGTGGAGCGGCCTCTGGAAATTGGACTTCAGCCATGAATTCGCATGGGTCGTACACCTTCCAAAGAGTTTCGTGACCACTGATCCGCTGGAGAGAAACTGAGCAAGAATGGAGTGTTTCCCCAGTGCTGTATTTATAGCCCCCCCTTGTGACGTAATGCGCGTGCCTGTGCTCACTCAGCCGTTTTAGAACGCATATTTTTCCTTATTTTAAACTTCGCATCTCATTATGAGTGCTGCGAATAGTAATTCTATTAATTCATTCATTCATTCATTCATTCATTCATTCATTCATTCATTCATTCATTCATTCATTCATTCATTCATTCATTCATTCATTCATTCAGGACTTGTACCTTGTTCTTTTTAGGACCAAGATTAATTGGTGCTTTCCACCTGTCATCCAGCTAGATTCAGCTGTTAAAGAGATAGCTAAGATTTACATAGATGGAGACAAACGACTCAATTTGAAATCTCATATGTGGCCAGTACTTGGAGATCGTAATGTACCTGGGGCTATTTCCCGCATTTTCAGCGACAAATTGGGTAAGGGTTATCCCAGATATGCGTCAAAATTTGAACCCTAATATACTTTTATAATTTCTGTTCGTTTTAACCGTTTGACTTCAAATTTGGTAATTGTATGTATCTCGGCGAGATACATTCGCACAAAAAAAATCGACTTTTTTCCGCGCATGCGCAGTACTTTTTGCAAAATACGCATATATGGTCATCTTTTATAATTTTGTTTTTAAACGTTTAAAATACAGCTCACCGGGCTCTATCAGAATGTGAAAACGGATTTTGAATTGGTTAAATATTAACAGAGTTATTAATTATTTAATGAACCGGAAGTTGCAAATTTTCAAATTTCTTGCAAAAAAAGTAGTATATGGCGACTTGCATTTTTTTTAAAATTAATGCTTATGATTAGGCGCGTCTTGGTCTATATGCTGCGAGGTGCTGGTGTGCATATCCTTCAAAAACAATTCATAAAAACGATTTAACTTTTCTTAAATCTAGAAATTCTTTCTGACCTTGCGTTTTAACCTTTTTACATTATTTTTGATGGGTTGGAAAGTCTTTTCTCCCTTCTACGTAATAGATATTTTAAGTTTTTTCATGAAAACCCATAATTTTATTGCGCAATAAACAAATAGGCTATTTTTGGAATTCTTGCAGAATTTGCGACCATCTTACTACTTCAATATTTAATAACTCATTCTGTGTTTTTTGTAGCGCACACACAATGCCATGAGGCATTTCCCTGCAGCTGGACGTTTGCATTTCTTCCACAGTCTTTAAGTAATGATATACTACTTGTGATCAATTTGATGCTATTTGTTTCTTTCTTGTCTCAACATTATGTAAAACTACTAGAAATACATTAACGCAAACCCCTCGTGTTCATTGTTTATTATTATTAATGCACTCTGCCTTCAATCCCAGGGGCGTACCACTGAACCCTTAAATTATGTTGGTTACTCCAGACAAAGGAATTGGCTTCACACAAAATGGCTAAAAATGGTACCCTGTTCTAAACTGAAAGAAAGGAGTAAATGACTGCCAGCATTTAACCCTATCCAGACTGGGGGGGGGGGTGGAAAGTGCCCGCGCTCAATTTAAAAGTTAATATCTCCTAAACCAGTACAGGTATGGTTCTGAAATTTTATGACTTTTCCTAAATATGTATGGGCTTTATGTGTGGAAAATTTGGTGAGAAAATATCACGCCAAAAAAAAGTTTCAGCAGAGTTGTGAACACCTACCAACACAAAATTTCAGCCGACAATTTTTATTATGTTTGCTTTTATAATAGTTACAATAAAAGTAAGCACTTTTTAATAAAGAGAAACTATTTTTTTTTATATACTACCTTTTTTATGTTAACAAAACAATAGGGGAAAAAATTTTGGAAATTCTAGTAATCCTGGGTTTTTCCAATTACTGACGTCATAATGACGTCATAATTTGTCGCCATGGCAACATAAGTGTAACACATACTTGAACAAGGCATACCATCCACCTGTAAAGGTTTCGTCGGAGTACACCAAATGGTTCAGGAGATATTGACCGCGGGCACTTTCCGCCCCCCCCCCCCCCCCCCCAGTCCCAGAAGACCAAAAAAAGCCCAGTCTGGATAGGGTTAAGAACAGACCTTGCACCAGATCAAAAGTGTGATAATTATTACACCGGTACCCTGTTCCAAACTAAAAATGAAAACCATTCCCTCTCCAGTGGCACATCCCTGTATAGTCAATATATGGGAGTCCCGTACCTCCCATTGTAGCATACCAGTACAAATTATATTGTCTTTTTGCACAAAATACAATATTTTGACAACCCAGTTGTATTGCTGTTTAATTGGCTTATTATACCACAGCAAGTATGTGACTAAATTAGCAACCAGAATTTTTTCAGCTTTAGGTAAACAGTACCTTGAACAGTACTGTAGATAAATGCCCCACTCCCATGCAGGCATAAAAAATTTGCAAATTATGCCTGACATTCCAGGGAGGAATAGCTAGGCATTGCTCCAATTGATGAATTTATAATAAATCATAAATATGCATACTGTGCAGTACAGTGAATGTATGAAAATGTCAAATACATGATTGTACAGTACATGTATGCCACCAACAATTCCTACACAGAGATATATTGTTTAAACACGTTTTCTTTTGTTATTAATAAATAAATGTTTTAAAAAATATCTCTGTACCTTCGTCCCATCTCTCAGTCACGAATGCAAGTTTTTCTCTTTGCTGTCTCTCTTTCTCTTGTGCTATTCTTTTTGCTGTGTTTTCTGGCATAATTTCTAGCCTCTCTCTTCACTGTTCCTCTCTCCACTGATGTAGTTCTAGACACCGTGTTTAGCCTTAATATTGCGAGTCGCTCTTTTCGTTTCTTCGACTATAAACGCTGATGTAATTTTAGACGCGTGTTTTGTTTTCCTCAAGTCGCTTTACTGTAGTTCTCCTTGTATCTTGCTCTGGCCTAGTGCTGTTCGGCCTGTTCCCTTCATTCGCTTGCTTGTTTCTTTCTCTTGTCTTTCCCTTTAATACGTCTCAACATTTCTAGCTAGCCTATAAACATTTTTTCTTCTCCGAACTTTCGTAGTTTTGTACTCAAACTCAAACGAAAATGATGTTTTTGACGTAAAAAAATACACTGAAACACGTGTACCCTTTTAACCACCATCACCCCACGGATCCCCAACATCGTCTCCGTTGCTCATTACATATAAATAAATAAATAAATAAATATATATATATATACACACACAAATGGATACTCCAAACCACCAACATGGGTACAATCCCTGACCGGACTTACCGCCCACTCCGTCGAGATTAGTACCTTTGCATCGCGAGGCCCGCTTCGTGAACCAAACGAACATGAGGGGATTAAAATTCCTGAATACATCGGAAACTGGACTTTCCAAATTATTAATAACCGAAACGGGGCTATACTACTTTTCGAGATAATTGACATTAAACTTTTGAAAATTTCAACCTGGAAAGTAGTAGCTACCTTTATGCATATTACTAGATTTTTGCACCTGCAATAGTCATCCACATCCTCTATATGCTGCGTAAGTTTTAGCAATTTTTGCTAAAACATGAGCAAATACCAGCTAGGTGAATTTCCCCCCAGATATCCACAAAGGCCATACAGGGACCAAATATCCACAAAGGTCAGGTACCACACCGGGCTATGGTGGTGGCACCTATATAGCAGTATACAGGTCATAGATACTAAACTGTAACAACAACCACCAAGGTGGCCTTTGTGGATTTTTCGGGTACAATGCAGGGCTATCATGGTGGCACCTATATATGGTATCATACATGTAATAAACACTAAACTGTAACAACCACCACCACCACCACCAAGGTGGCCTTTGTAGATTTTTCGGGTACCTCACAGGGCTATCATGGTGGCACCTATATAGCACCATACAGGTGAGAGACAGTGAGCTGTAAAAACCTACCATCAAGGTGGCCTTTGTGGATTTTTCGGGTACCTCACAGGGCTATCATGGTGGCACTCTATGCCACTATATACAGTCACGTGGCCTGGGTACCACGCAGGGCTATCATGAACAATGTGGCCATTGTGGATTTTGAAGCACCAAATTTTCTAGAAAAATTGTAAGCGCCATTTCTGCATTCATGCCCCCACTATGTGAACCCAATATTTACTTAAGTGCATGGACAGTTATTCGATATGTGTTGGTCAGCTTGGGTGTGCATTCAGATGTCCAATCAGATTTGGTTTACACTTATTTGTTTGTAAGATAATCGATAAAAAGTAACAAATCTGAAAAACCGAGTGATTAACTGGGGACAAGTTACCAGGGATACGAGTGTGCAACATTTTTTCCTCAAGCACAGTTTTAGCAGTTTAAAGGCGAATATAAAACGTAAGTTCTTACTTATACTACCTTCAGTGTGTGCAAAAGTGGGTTTTTTAACATTTGCAGCTGTTTTTTAAAAGTATTTTGACTATAATTACCAAATATGATTTCTTTCCTTCCATGTCGAAATGTTTAATTCATGATTTAATTTGTTCTTTTAAAAATTTGTTCTTTTAAAAAGTGTCGATATCCCACAATGCATATGTAGCTGTAAGTTTTACATAATTTATTTTATAACAATGATAGCCCTGGGGTCATTATTCAAAAATCCACAAAGGCCAGGTACCAAAAATCCACGAAGGCCACGAGCCAGGGCCATTTTGCCAAAAATCCACAAAGGCCACAAGCTAGGGCCATTTTGCCAAAAATCCATAAAAGCCACAAGCTAGGGCCATTTTGCCAAAAATCCACAAAGGCCAGGTACCAAAAATCCACGAAGGCCACGAGCCAGGGCCATTTTGCCCATAATTGGCTATAATTAATTTCCGCTATTTTACTGCCTGACGTTTTCACTAATAGCGTTGCTTCTGCTGCATATGTATTGTTCCAACTTATATCAAACTCTTCCTTATTATAAGGGGAATAGAAATTTTTAGCTCTTTTAGAACAAACGCTATAAGCATAAATGTAAAGCACATTAATAATTCGCTATAATTAATTTTTGGTATTTTACTGCCTGACATTTTCATTTATAACGTTTGTTCTACTGCACCTGTATAGCTCCATCTTATCTCAAACTCTTCCTTACTATAAGGGGAATCATTTGGGATATGGTAGAGATTTTTAGCTCATTTAGAACAAACGCTATAAACGAAAATGTAAAACACATTAATAATTCGCTATAATTAATTTTCGGTATTTTACTGCCTGACGTTTTCACTTATACCGTTGCTTCTACTGCATGTGTATAGTTCCATCTTATCTCAAACTCTTCCTTATTACAAGGGGCATAATTTGGGATATGGTAGAGATTTTTAGCTCTTTTAGAACAAACGCTATATGCGAAAATGTAAAGCGCATTAATAATTGTTTATAATTAATTTCCGCTATCTTACTTCCTGACGTTTTCACTTATAGCCTTTCTTCTGCCGCATCTGTATTATTGGGACTTACATTAAACTCTCTGCTATTAAAATGGGAATAATTTGAGATTTAGTAGAGATTTTTAGCTCTTTTAGAACAAACGCTATATGCGAAAATGTAAAGCATTAATAACAGGCTGTAATTAATTTCCGCTATTTTACTGCCTGACGTTTTCACTTATAGCGTTTATTGTACTGCATCTGTGTTGTTTCAACTTATATCAAACTCTTCGTTATTTGTAGTAGAGCTTTGTAACTTCTCTGGTATGTAATAAACATCGTTTTGTTTACAAACTGTAGATAAATGGCAGAATCTGACGAAGGAGTTTATCCTGAAGTCGCATCTGAAGCAGAATCTGTAGCATCGTCGGCGCTATTGTTTAGCAGCTCCGAAGATATTGAGGACGACTCTGCTTCCGAGTTCGTGCCCTCCGAAGAGGGCATGGACTCGGAAGAGTCAGAGAGTGAGGAAGATATAGATATGGATGAGTTGGAATGTGGTGAAGAAAAAGGATCGTGTAAGGGGGAGGAGATTGTATCAGATGAATCGGAAGAGAGTCAGGAAGAATTGGAAGAAGGGAATGGAGAAATGGATGAAAGCAACAAGAAAGTTATCGTTGTAACTTTGGGGGATGTAGCTGACATTGGTTGTGGCCCACAGATGTACGTATAACTTATTTATAAAATAATGAATTATTAAAATAAGGCAGACCGAAATTCGACGTGTTCAGTAGCATCGCTTTAATTTTTTTTATTTCTTACAAAAAGACACGCATTGTTAAATCTTTTGCAACCCAGCTTTGTTTGCAAAGAGGTTATATTAGTAGTTTTAGTGATATTTTTTTAATTGAAAACTTTTTTTTTAATTTTAGGATTTTGGAGGATTTGAATAAGGGTACAGTCTCTTCGTCTCCACCGTCTTCCATGTCTTCGGATGTAAGTGTACACACATAGTTTTGGATTTTTTTTTGTGCTCACACGGCCAATAATGACCAATATACTTCATTATATTAATTTTTGCCAATCCTACTTCCATTGATGTCAAACCAGGTCTGATTAGAACTGATCACACCGCCTTGACTTCAACGGAGGTTACAAACAAAAATAGAATCCCTGAAAACATGATATATTATAATTTCCCGCTCAATTTGTGTCATTTACGGGGCTTCGGACCTCGAGAATTTTACTAAATGACCCCCATCCATCAGGACGTTTATGAGTTAATTGGCACATGTAGTCAACAGTCTTTTATTATCACGTGTATTACTATCGGTTTAACATGCTATTTATTTTCTTTAAGGAATCAAGTGAGTCGAAGGATCTGCAGGACATCATCCCAAAGGAATCCAAAGCGGAGAGGAAGAGACTGAAATACCTGAGGAATAGTTTTAATATTGATATGCAGAGGAGGATGGATGTAATAAGGAAGGATTTGGAAAGCTATCAGGTAATTATGCTCCGTAAACGATTAAAACTTTTTTTTTTGAAATTAACAAATAAATAAATTAGTAAATAAATAAATAAATTGTAAAGTAATTATTAATTAATAATTAAAAAAATCATTAAATAATTAATTAGCCTGTGCTTTTTATATAGAAAAAGACATCGAATGAACAACAAAAAGTAAGTCGGGAATAACGTTTATTAACTCACATACCGGTACAAATAGCTCCCATCCAATTATTATAAATTGTTTTGTAATTTCGATTTGTTGTGGGGTTTTTTTGGTTTAGCTTGCGCCGCGTATTGGGAAAGTTTGTCCCCTGTGCGGGAAAACTTTGAAATATTTATTGCAACACGTAAGAACTTTCTACGGTATAAAGGACGTCGCCGCGAAGGAGATGTTACGAACGTTGAGAAAGGGGACCTCAGAGGAGCCGTCTTTGAAGCCAATGACAAAATGCCCAAAATGCGGTGAGTATTTTGTCAGAGTTGGGCATCATCTCCGAAGGACTCACTGCATTACCAACAATGAGGAATTTGAAAGGTATTGTAAATAAATGTCTAGTTTAAGTGATCTTGCCTTGTCTTGTCTTGTCTTGCCTTGCCTTGCCTTGCCTTGCCTTGCCTTGCCTTGCCTTGTAAATGTAAACTTGTAAGTTAATTCTTGCTTAATTTTGTTCAATTAATACTTAGGTTAAACGCACTGGTAATACGGGAGGGAAGGCGAGAAAGAAGATGGGAAGCTACAAAGGAAAAGGAAGACAGAACGGAAACAACAACAACAGCAACAGGCAACACAAGGAACACAAGGATTCTGAAACCATTTCCCTCGAAAAAGGTAGCGAAACATAAAGCGAAAAAGGTAGCGAAACATAAAGCGAAAAAGGTAGCGAAACATAAAGGTAGCGAAACATAAAGCGAATCATAAAGCGAATCACTGCACCCACATCACCACATGCAGGCCTAGTAAACATGGCGGCGTTCGGACGTGTCCTGTCGTCTCTGATGTTTTCATGTTTCTTCTTGGTCCTACTATATCAGTTCAACTCAAATAGATCCGAAACTACGATGCTTGCCCACGACTGTATGAAGTCAAGATATCTTTACGCTTCCAATCAAACTAATCACCCACCAGTGTTCAACAACATTTGTAAATTGAAACGCCATGATATCTGTGCCAGCCTCAAGCTAGCGAGTCTTATCAGGATTATCAAGATTGGTTTAATGGCTAACTGTATTCTGCTTTGTGGAGACGTCTCACTCAATCCCGGACCTGTTCAATTACATTTCCCAACAAACGTGAAAGGATTAACCTTCTGTCACTGGAATATTCAAAGGCTAACCGATTCTAAATTCGAAGAGATTTCGCAATCTCTTACATCGAAGAATAATTCGGAACTGAAGCTTGACGTTCTGATTTTAACTGAGTCCTTTTGCTCCAATAAAGTTCCCGACACCTATTATAAAATCCTGGGATATGTTTTGCACAGAAAAGATCGACAAGAGAAAGCTGGAGGTGGAATACTAGTGTATGTTAACGAAAACCTGGACGCAAATCGTCGCAATGACCTTGAACAAACCGAGATAGAATCTCTGTGGCTCGAAGTCTGCCCGCATAAATCCAAGCGACCATTGTTAATATCTGGCGTGTATCGGCCGCCTTCGGCAACGCGTGAATATAATTTAAAGTTAGGCAAGATTATCGAAAATGCTTATCTCGAAAACAAGGAACTAATAGTACTGGGTGATTTTAATATTGACTTCATGAATTCTGATTCCTTTCATAAGCATGATCTAGTCAAGACACTCAAAAATCTAAACATGATCCAAATTGTGAATGAAGTCACTAGACCTATATCCAATACATGCCTAGACCACATCTATTCGAATTATCCCGATAGAATGTTAAATGTCTTCACGAAGAATATCGGCATGTCTGATCATCTACCTGTGTTTGCTGTTCGCCGCTATAATACGCCTGGTTTACGAGATTCAAATAGCGGCAAACACATATCATTTGAATACAGAAATATAAAAAATCTTGATAATGTGAAATTTGTAAAGGATCTTGGCGAGGCCCCTTGGGACACAGCCTTTGTTTTCGAAGACACCGATGACATTGTTGATACTTGGTATGACATTTTTATTCAAATTCTGGATAAGCATGCCCCAGTGCTTTCAAGACGTGTGAAACGATTAAGCCAACCAAAATGGTTTACTAATGACTTAAATGAAGAGATTCAGAGCAGAGATAATCTTCTTAAGATGGCACGCGTTTCAAATAAACTAAGCGACTGGAGTATTTTTCGACGAGCCAAAAATAGAGTAACGAAGTTAATTTGCAATGCAAAGAAATCCTTTTTCAAACTAACAATGTTTGAAAATCGCAATAATCCAAGGAAATTGTGGTCATCCATTAAAGATCTTGCGAGAACATCTCTGGATGAAAACCGCGGTATTCACAAACTGGATGAAAATGGTGAATTAGTCACTGACTCTAGTAGCATTGCTAAATTGTTGAACATATTTTTTGTTGATCTGCCGCAACGCCTATTAGCATCTATTAATTCTACAGCCTCTTTCTGTAAACAAACATTGGCTGATTCCATTGGTGCGACTACTGGCATAAATTTCTTTGAAATCCCATTCATCACCCCTGACCCAATATCGATTCTCCCCATTCTTTCAAAGTTATACGAGAAGCATATCTACGAGGCTCTTCATGCGCACCTGTCAAGCAACAACTTATTATACGGTCTACAGTCAGGTTTTCGATCACTGCATTCGACCGAGACTGCTCTCATACGCCTTTTAGACCAAATTTTATTTGACCTTGATAAAAACAATGTGAGTGCCCTAGTGCTGGTGGACTACAGCAAAGCATTTGATCTAATCGACCATGAAATTCTACTTGCTAAGTTGAATATATATGGCATTGATGACACTAATCTACAACTTTTCAAGAATTATCTTTTGGACCGGAAGTAATATGTTGAGGTGAATGGCTGTAAATCCACGCCCTTAAGCGTCACCCATGGCGTTCCTCAAGGGAGCATTTTGGGGCCTCTACTATTTTTAGTATTCATAAATGATCTACCGTCACGGATTTCAAATTCAACTGTGGATGTTTACGCCGATGATACTACGCTCTGTGCCAGTGCTCATTTCTCTGTGGCTCCAATGGAACTCCAAGTCAGCCTTCAAGAGGATACTGATAAGCTCTGTAACTGGTCTGACGAAAACCACATGATCCTAAACGCCTCTAAAACGAAATCTATCCTTGTCACCGGACAACGCTTACAGTCACGCCTGCAAAACCCAACCTTGACGGTTAGTGCCAGAAACGTGAATATTGAGCAGGTCTCATCTCAGAAATTGTTGGGTGTACTATTCGATGAAAAACTTTCATTCAAGCAGCATGTTGACAAGCTAAGCAAAAAAATTTCCCAAAAAATCGGCCTTCTGAAGAAATTGCGAGCATATCTGCCTATTAGAGAGAGAAAACTGTTTTATAATGCTATTATAAAGCCGCAGCTGATGTATGGCAGCACGATATGGAGCTCATGTTGTTCTACTGGAGACTTACATAGGATTTTTAAACTTCAAAAGAGAGCTGCTCGCATAATCTTAGAAACTGATACTTTTGCCAGAACAATTGATAATTTTGCAAAGTTAGGATGGTTACCTTTTTACGATGAAGTTAAGATAAATAAATGCTCACTTATTTATAAGAGATTACATGGTGAAGCACCAATTTATATAGATAAATTGTTATTGAACAACTTTTCTATCCATGGTAGAGAGACGAGACACGGAAAGCATAATTTAGTCTGTCCTAAATTTAATCGTATTACTGAAGGAGGTAGATCATTCACGGTTACAAGTGTAAAGTTATGGAATAGTCTCCCACAGGAAATTAAAAAGAAACCCAGTCTTGCCTCTTTCAAATGCTCCCTTAGAAACTTTTTTAGTGAATCGTATAAAGACATTGATCGCTTTGAAATTTTAATGTAATTTTATATGTGTTAGATCTCTATTTCTAAACCAGTTTAATGTATCTTATTTGTACTTAGTTAGGTAAATTTGAGGGCCACAAGTTTATCAGCCAATCGCTGTCATGTGTCACCCTCGTGAAATAAAGTTGTTCATTCAACAAAGTTGTTCAAAGTCGCTAGAAATATTACTTTAGCTGCCTACTCATCCTCAGACGATGATTCCGATGAAGATAACAACTCGTTGCCATCTTCATCCGAATCACTGTCTGAAGATGAGATTGCAAAGCAGAGCACTTCAGAGCCGTTCGCCCCTAAAACCTTTGAGTGGGGCGAACTTAACGCACTTGTTCTGAAGTGCCCTGTTTTACAGAAATTTTTCAGATACTTAATGTCTCTGGACGGCAGCAGTAAGAATCGAGACATCGCGCAGGAGGAGGCAATGTATGTTGCGCGCATACTAGCCCAAGTTGACCCGGAGCTTTCTTTTCCGCAACGGCTTTGGGAGGACAAATACGTTTCCCTGATAGCACGCTCCGTCTTTCAGGGAAATGGTTTGTTGCCCATACCGTTGGCTCCCGGGTCCCTCGACCGCTTGTTGTTGGCGTACCGGAGCTTTCTGGAGTTTGTCAGGTTGCACCGGAGACATCTAGAACCACATCTCGATGTTTCCGAGCAAGACCTGGCAGACATCCAGAATGTTCTGCTACGTCAACGCAAGTGGTCGAAGTATTACTCTGTCGAAAAAAAGCTGTGCAGGCATGAAGGGGCGAAGAAGGGCCAGAAAAACCTCCTTAATAAAAAGGAATTCCAGGCCCTACTGTGTGGCCCGGAAGCCCTTTCTATTAAGGAGGAGTTTCGAACTCTCTCAGGCAGCACAAAACCGGGCGACAATGAATTTGTGCGTCTGAGAGACTGGTTACTTCTTCGTCTACTTCTCGACAGTGGTCAGCGGTCTGGAGCCGTAGCCAACCTTTCGGTAGCGGAGTTCGAGGCTGCCGAAAAGGTGGTTACTACCAAAGGCATTACTATTTACATCTCTAGAACGGGCCTGCACAAAACTGCCTCCACCCTTGGGCCAGCTTGCCTAATATGGGACAGCCCTGTGTACCAGTTCGGGCACCAGTACTTGCAATTCCTTCGAGCTGCCTACGCGAATCAGTACTCGCGGTTTGAAGGAATTGGTGCTGATCAGCAGGCTCCTTTCTTCATCAACTCAACAGGCTCTGCTATGCGTTCCAGACAGGTCACCCGTAGGGTCACTAAAATTGCCAGCCGGCTATGCTCTGACCTGAAAGGAACGCTTAACGGAGCAAGAATCCGGAAAACCTTTGTAAGCAGGCATAGAGAGTTAGCGAAGAACAAGGATCCGCATACCGTGAGTGTGACATCAGACCAACTTGCCCGGTTGATGTCACATTCAAGGTCCACTGCTGATCAGCATTATGCCATGTGTGATCAGGCAAGAGAGTCCGGTGAGCTCTTTTCCCTGATCACCCATGGCATTCAAGGACAGGGGCCAGAACGCGACGAAACCGGTGAACCCGACGAACGAATTAATCCTTTCGATTCTCTTGATGGTGACGCTGCCTGTCACTCCCTTATAACTCCTCCTGATTCTACCTTGGGTCATCCAGAGGATCTCTCAGGTGAAACATCATCGGCACGGGAAGGCGCAAAGTCATCAGCTGCTGCCGGAGCTGCAGCCACGTCTTCCCGTACCGATGACGTCCTATCTGTCGAACAGAAGAAATCATTGCTGGAACTCTTCTCGCCTACTCTTGCTTCCGGGATTCTCCCCGGTCGTAACAGAATTCGAGAACGGTGCAGCAGTAATGTTCTGCTGGACGGTATAAACGTTGATTAGGCGCACAATTTTTTAACTGACAAAATAGGGAACACTCGCCATTTCGGAAAGGACTCACTATGAGAGATCCTCTGCATCGGCCCCAATCTCCCTGTCGAGGTACCAGAGGGAGGGTAGTGCCCGACCGAGCCGTTCCCGTGCTCTCTTTAACGACGCGCAAACCGAAGCCATTTATGAAGCCACGGCGCTGCTCCCCAGAGATGAAAATTTTCAAAGGGAGCTTGTCCTCCATGCTCTGGCTGCTAGCGAAAGGTGTGAGGAGCTGGGAGTGGTGCCCGATGGCGACTTTACAGATTCGCAGCTTCGCGATAAATTTAACACTATAATACGCAAAGAGCATTGCCAATTCAAGGGCACGGGGAAGAAGTAATTGTTTTATTCATTAACTAAAGGCCATTGTCCATTTATTACTCCAACTACTTTATGTTTATATATGTTGGCCATATTTGGCCATCAATTAAGAGGTCTACTTATGTCATGCGGTGTTCTCATTATTTGAATTAAAGGGCTTATGGTTTGGTTCCCTTAGAAATGTGATAAAGTTTTATAAGTAATAGCGTAACGTTGTATGTTGATTAGTGATTAAATGTAACGCAAAGCCGAGGGAGGTTTACTAATAGTTTTATAGTAATATTTTATAGTAATAGTAATAGTTATGTTTTATAGTAATAATTTTACTAAACCTCCCGGGACTTGAGGGACATTTAATCACTAATCAACCGATATGTTATGCTATCACTTTGTAATATTACGTTTACCGAGAAAGAACGAGAGTAAAGTAGCCAGAGGGAATTTATCTGGCATAAACTCTACATCAAAGCGTGGCCATGTATCGCGTTTGTAAAGTCTGGCATTTTTTTTATGGTAACTATGTTTATTTTAAATGCAATCTCCATTGATATATTTATATCATCGTTATGCATCGGGTTATAAAACACTTTTGATTGTGTTTTAAATATTACTTAAAATGAACCGTTCGAACTCTCTTCCCACGGGTGTTTAAATGATCGATGCAATGGATAATGGCCTTTAGTTTTCAATAATGTATGTACTTTAAAGGAACGGTTCAACAAACAAGTAATTCAATTAGATTGGGGATGAACTGCGTCTGTAAACTATTTCATGCGCAAGAAAATTTTGCTATATCTATGGCCTCAGCGGTCTCCTTAATTGGTGTCACTGCTGTTGGTTACGTCGCATACGCCTAGTTTTTTCTCTCTTTAATTGAATTACTTGAATGTCCACAAATCTAAGGTCGGATTGCGCTATTGGCAGGATTATTTGGTAGTACCAAGGTGCACTAATGCCAGGGTCCCCACTCCAATTTTCGAAAATGCAAAGAACACGCAAGACTTTCCTTTACCTATTACCAAAACCGATGATGCGTGGCATGGCCCCAAAAAAAGACGTCATGATTTCTGTTCAAAACATTGACGAATCCGTCTGCCTTCCAAAACGTTTTTGGCTAAAGAATTCAAAAGTTGCAAATGGACCAATCATATTGCAGTGATCTCACGGTGTCAATTTCATAGGCTAAGGAATGCAGACGGATTAGTTAATGTTTTGACGGAAAACATGACATGTTTATTTTGGGCCATGCCGCGCATCGTAGGTTTTGGTAATATGTCCTTTCATAAAATTGATTGGATGTTTTGATATATATTACTATTAATTACTAAATAATTTATTTCCTATTTTCACTGATTTAAACCGTGACCCAGGCATTAGTGCACCTGAGCGACTTAAAAGGTAAGAAGCAACGTTACAGAACCATGGGCTTAAAATTGGGTAGGGTTGGCTTGTTTAAAGTTCTGTTTTGATAGGGTGTTTAAAAAACAATGTTGTCATTAAAGGTTATCCTGAGCCTTTCGAGATAACTGATCTCTTTCCGCCTAAAATTGGCATTGTAAAATAATTTCGAAAGTGGAAAAACGCGCGGAAGATACTCTAAAAAAAGAGAAAACAAAATGAATTTACGCCTACGTTCATGTAACAGTGCAAATAATGCATGTACTTTAAAAAGACGTTTAACCAAACAAGTAATTCAATTAGATTGGGGATGAACTCT
>CAXIUP010000202.1:22500-82499 GCA_964035015.1 Corallium rubrum | reverse complement strand
GCAGAGGTCCATTTTACCATGATTGCCCGATGTGAGATGGCTGTATTTGCAGGATAAAACTGCAAATTTTTCAAAAAACCACTAACAAAAAAACGATGTCCGAGGGGGAGGGTGCAATTTTAGCTTGCAGTAATATATTCAGAATAAGTCAATAAGACGAATAGGAAGTTAAACTATTCTTTGTTTGCTAATTGCTACGCTTGGTGTGCCAAGCCATTAAAAATTAATTGTGCCAATACGAAAATTTCCAGTATGATTATAATTTTTCTGCCCAGGTCGTGCACCGACAGCACATCGTGTGCGCTGGACATATCCGGTGCACACGCTTTTCATTCCATACTGGCTGTCCGGGGAGAGGGGGATTAACATGTCTCTGGATGTCCTAAGAGGAGGGACCCATTTAACATGTCCTCCATGGGGGGGCTTATGGATCTTTTCTGGAATGACCCAATAGAGTTTCATGTTTATCCTGACCATGTAGCAATTAGTAATGTCTGTCATTGTGCTTCCAAATTCGGAAGTTTGACCAAAAATTTCAATAACAAGACTTTTGTAATGTAAAGCGCATAAATAATTGGCTTTAATTAATTTCCGCTATTTTATCGCCTGCCGTTTTCACTTATAGCGTTGCTCCTGGTGCACCTGTATTGTTCCAACTTATATCAAACTCTTCCTTATTCATAAGGGGAATAATTTGAGATATCGTTGAAATTTTCAGCTCTTTTAGAACAAAAGCTATAAGCGAAAATGTAAAGCGCATTAAATAATTGGCTTTAATTAATTTCCGCTATTTTATCGCCTGCCGTTTTCACTTATAGCGTTGCTTCCTGGTGCATCTGTATTGTTCCAACTTATATCAAACTCTTCCTTATTATTAGGGGAATAATTTGAGATATCGCTGAAATTTTCAGCTCTTTTAGAACAAAAGCTATAAGCGAAAATGTAAAGCGCATTAAATAATTGGCTTTAATTAATTTCCGCTATTTTATCGCCTGCCGTTTTCACTTATAGCGTTGCTCCTGGTGCACCTGTATTGTTCCAACTTATATCAAACTCTTCCTTATCATAAGGGGAATAATTTGAGATATCGTTGAAATTTTCAGCTCTTTTAGAACAAAAGCTATAAGTGAAAATGTAAAGCGCATTAAATAATTGGCTTTAATTAATTTCCGCTATTTTATCGCCTGCCGTTTTCACTTATAGCGTTGCTTCTGCTGCATGTGTATAGTTTGAACTTCTATTGAAGTCTTCCTTATTATAAGGGGAATAATATGGGATATCGCAGAGATTTTTAGCTCTTTTAGAACAAACGCTATAAGCGAAAATGTAAAGCGCATTAATAATTGTCTAAAATTAATTTTCGGTATTTTACTGCCTGACATTTTCATTTATAACGTTTGTTCTACTGCACCTGTATTATTCCAACTTATATCAAACTCTTCCTTATTAGAAGGGGAATAATTTGTGATATCGTTGAGATTTTAAGCTCTTTTAGAACAAACGCTATAAGCGAAAATGTAAAGCCCATTAATAATTGGCAGTGAGCTGTAAAAACCTACCACCAAGGTGGCCTTTGTGGATTTTTCGGGTACCTCACAGGGCTATCATGGTGGCACTCTATGCCACTATAACAGTCACGTGGCCTGGGTACCACGCAGGGCTACCATGAACAATGTGGCCATTGTGGATTTTGAAGCACCAAATTTTCTAAAAAAATTGTAAGTGCCATTTCTGCATTGATGCCCCCACTATGTGAACCCAATATTTACTTAAGTGCATGGACAGTTATTCGATATGTGTTGGTTAGCTTGGGTGTGCATTCAGATGTTGAATCAGCAGACCTTCCAACCTCTGAATGGCCCAAAACTTGAGATCCCAAAAATTTACTTCAAAAAACCTTGAGATTTGGGTCCCAAACCTTGAGATTTTCAAATTTTTCGAAAACAAGGAAACGTCAACACTAACAATATTAGAAAGTTTCAAACTGCCATAGTAAGTGCTTCTTTAGCTAAACAGATGCTAAATATAACTAAACAGATGCAAACAATGTCAGGAAATTATTTAAGTGTCACTGTCGACTGATTAATGAATAACCATATACTATATTGATTACAACAAACTGTAACAAGACAAACAAGTTCCTTAGGTGGTACTACTTATTTTTGTGTTCAAGATTGTATACTCTGGTTGCCTTTTTAGAGTTCTTAAGTAGTTCCTCCTCTGGATTCCACTTGTGACAAGGTGTTGTCGTCTCAGGGTAATGGAGCTTCATTGACATTAAATTGGAAAGTGTACCATCAAGTTTCATTGAAGACCTGCTGTCGGTCTTGTTCTTTCTAACCATACTGAATAATCTCTCTTCTCCAGCATTGCTGTGGTGCAGAATGAGAACAGGTTCTGCCACCTTTGCAAGGCAACAGAAGCGCTTCTTGGAACAACCTGGAACAACCATGTCGGAGATGTACCACCAAAGCACATCTACCCTGTGATGGAATATCTCTTGTCCATCAACAAAGCCATCAACGACTTTAGCCTCACTCCAGGCCTTCTCACCAATGTCATCATCTGTCAATGTTTGATAATCACAGAATTCATCATACATTGCATCTATCTGTATGTCAGTGTCTCCAAGATTGGAAACCGATTTGAACTTTGTCCAGAAAAACTCAACACTCTCCCACTTTGCCTCACTGCGGTTTTCATGTTGATCCACTTAGCATGCTTAAGTACTTCATCTGTCAAAGGAAACTTCTTAAGGACATAGCCTAGAGCTGCTTTGAAATAGGCTTGTGCTGCTACAAAGAGGTCATTATATGTTCTTTCAGTAATGTCCCCTTCATTTAACAGTTTCCGCAGATTAAACTTTGTCATGCCACCAAGGTGAATTGATTGTACTGGTATATATATTGACTGATCCTCCAGATTAATACCAGTAAGTGTTGACTCCTTCATGATGTTGGCCTTAATGATGCGATTGCCAAGAGTTTTTCCCAGTTTAACTACAGAATCATGGACAATGTGAATGCATGGCTCATCTGACTGCAATAACTTGTTGAAGCTTGTGAAGAGAGGGATGCTTGCATGATGAAAAAACAGAACCATTTCAGTAACTGGGTTTTCAAAGGCTTTGTGTAGCCTTTGGAACCTTGCATCAGCAAAGTTCTCACTGAGGAAATATGACTTGAGCCCAGCATACTTTTTAATTGCACGCTCAACACACCGCTCAAGTGATAACCATCTTGTGGATGAATGCTTTAAAATTTTTCCATACTCTTGGTCACAGAACTCCATGTATTCAACAAGCACTCCTTTCCTCTTGGTACTCTTGTCGAACCAGTAGTACAAATCAATTAGCAAGTCCTCCACATTAATTCCTGCCACCTCTGTGAAAGCATCATTTGCATTGCTTGCGGCAATATGAGCCAAATGACAGGGGCATCCAAGCACATAAATATCTGGATTTTTGGCTTTGCAGCGTGACGCAAATGAATTGTGGGCACCAATCATTGAATTGGTGTTATCAACTGACAAGCTCACAGCTTGTCAGTTGATAACACCAATTCAATGATTGGTGCCCACAATTCATTTGCGTCACGATACAAAGCCAAAAATCCAGATATTTATGTGCTTGGATGCCCCTATCATTTGGCTCATATTGCCGCAAGCAATGCAAATGATGCTTTCACAGAGGTGGCAGGAATTAATGTGGAGGACTTGCTAATTGATTTGTACTACTGGTTCGACAAGAGTACCAAGAGGAAAGGAGTGCTTGTTGAATACATGGAGTTCTGTGACCAAGAGTATGGAAAAATTTTAAAGCATTCGTCCACAAGATGGTTATCACTTGAGCGGTGTGTTGAGCGTGCAATTAAAAAGTATGCTGGGCTCAAGTCATATTTCCTCAGTGAGAACTTTGCTGATGCAAGGTTCCAAAGGCTACGCAAAGCCTTTGAAAACCCAGTTACTGAAATGGTTCTGTTTTTTCATCATGCAAGCATCCCTCTCTTCACAAGCTTCAACAAGTTATTGCAGTCAGATGAGCCATGCATTCACATTGTCCCGCATGATTCTGTAGTTAAACTGGGAAAAACTCTTGGCAATCGCATCATTAAGGCCAACATCATGAAGGAGTCAACACTTACTGGTATTAATCTGGAGGACCAGTCAATATATATACCAGTACAATCAATTCACCTTGGTGGCATGACAAAGTTTAATCTGCGGAAACTGTTAAATGAAGGGGACATTACTGAAAGAACATATAATGACCTCTTTGTAGCAGCACAAGCCTATTTCAAAGCAGCTCTGGGCTATGTCCTTAAGAAGTTTCCTTTGACAGATGAAGTACTTAAGCATGCTAAGTGGATCAACGTACAAAACCGCAGTGAGGCAAAGTGGCAGAGTGTTGAGTTTTTCTGGACAAAGTTCAAATCGGTTTCCAATCTTGGGAGACGCTGACATACAGATAGATGCAATGTATGATGAATTCTGTGATTATCAAACATTGACAGATGATGACATTGGTGAGAAGGCCTGGAGTGAGGCTAAAGTCGTTGATGGCTTTGTTGATGGACAAGAGATATTCCATCACAGGGTAGATGTGCTTTGGTGGTACATCTCCGACATGGTTGTTCCAGGTTGTTCCAAGAAGCGCTTCTGTTGCCTCGCAAAGTTGGCAGAACCTGTTCTCATTCTGCACCACAGCAATGCTGGAGAAGAGAGATTATTCAGTATGGTTAGAAGGAACAAGACCGACAGCAGGTCTTCAATGAAACTTGATGGTACACTTTCCAATTTAATGTCAATGAAGCTCCATTACCCTGAGACGACAACACCTTGTCACAAGTGGAATCCAGAGGAGGAACTACTTAAGAACTCTAAAAAGGCAACCAGAGTATACAATCTTGAACACAAAAATAAGTAGTACCACCTAAGGAACTTGTTTGTCTTGTTACAGTTTGTTGTAATCAATATAGTATATGGTTATTCGTTAATCAGTCGACAGTGACACTTAAATAATTTCCTGACATTGTTTGCATCTGTTTAGTTATATTTAGCATCTGTTTAGCTAAAGAAGCACTTACTATGGCAGTTTGAAACTTTCTAATATTGTTAGTATTGACGTTTCCTTGTTTTCGAAAAATTTGAAAATCTCAAGGTTTGGGACCCAAATCTCAAGGTTTTTTGAAGTAAATTTTTGGGATCTCAAGTTTTGGGCCATTCAGAGGTTGGAAGGTCTGCTGATTCAACATCTGAATGCACACCAAAGCTAACCAACACATATCGAATGAATCATTGTCCATGCACTTAAGTAAATGTTGGGTTCACATGATGGAGGCATCAATGCAGAAATGGCACTTACAATTTTTTAGAAAATTTGGTGCTTCAAAATCCACAATGGCCACATTGTTCATGGTAGCCCTGCGTGGTACCCAGGCCACGTGACGGCACTGTTATAGTGGCATAGAGTGCCACCATGATAGCCCTGTGAGGTACCCCGAAAAATCCACAAGGCCACCTTGGTGGTAGGTTTTACAGCTCACTGCCAATTATTAATGGGCTTTACATTTCGCTTATAGCGTTTGTTCTAAAAGAGCTTAAAATCTCAACGATATCACAAATTATTCCCCTTCTAATAAGGAAGAGTTTGATATAAGTTGGAATAATACAGGTGCAGTAGAACCGTTATAAATGAAAATGTCAGGCAGTAAAATACCGAAAATTAATTTTAGACAATTATTAATGCGCTTTACATTTTCGCTTATAGCGTTTGTTCTAAAAGAGCTAAAAATCTCTGCGATATCCATATTATTCCCCTTATAATAAGGAAGACTTCAATAGAAGTTCAAACTATACACATGCAGCAGAAGCAACGCTATAAGTGAAAACGGCAGGCGATAAAATAGCGGAAATTAATTAAAGCCAATTATTTATGCTTTACATTTTCACTTATAGCTTTTGTTCTAAAAGAGCTGAAAATTTTCAACGATATCTCAAATTATTCCCCTTATGATAAGGAAGAGTTTGATATAAGTTGGAACAATACAGGTGCACCATGGAAACGCCTGAAAACGGCAGGCGATAAAATAGCGGAAATTAATTAAATAAATTATTTATGCGCTTTACATTTTAAACATAAGCTTTTGTTCTAAAAGAGCTGAAAATTTCAGCGATATCTCAAATTATTCCCCTAATAATAAGGAAGAGTTTGATATAAGTTGGAACAACGTACAGATACGCTATAAGTGAAAACGTCAGGCGATAAAATAGCGGAAATTAATTAAAGCCAATTATTTATGCGCTTTACATTTTTTCGCATATAGCTTTTGTTCTAAAAGAGCTGAAAATTTCAACGATATCTCAAATTAATCCCCTTATGATAAGGAAGAGTTTGCTATAAGTTGGAATAATACAGGTGCACCAGGAGCAACGCTATAAGTGAAAACGGCAGGCGATAAAATAGCGGAAATTAATTAAAGCCAATTATTCATGCTCTTTACATTTTCGCTTATAGCTTTTGTTCTAAAAGAGCTAGAAAATTTCAACGATATCTCAAATTATTCCCCTTATAATAAGGAAGAGTTTGATATAAGTCGGAACAATGCAGGTGCAGCAGAAGCAACGCTAAAAGTGTAAACGCAAGGCCTAGTCAAAATAGCGAGTAATTAATTATAAATGGTCCCTGTGTACCTGGCCTTTGTGGATTTTTGGCAAAATGGCCCTAAAAGCTCGTGGCCTTTATGAATTTTTGGCAAAATGGCCCTAGCTCGTGGCCTTTGTGGATTTTTGGCAAAATGGCCCTAGCTCGTGGCCTTTGGCTCGTATCTGGCCTTTGTGGACTTTTGAATAATGACCCCAGGGCTATCTTTGTTATAAAATAAATTATGTAAAACTTAGAGCTACATACGTATTGTGGGATATCGACCGTAGAAATATATTTCAGGGTCATCCCTGTACAGATGTTCAGAGAAAAAGTTACACGATACTGCACCAATGGTAACAAGATAAATATGTAAATGAATTTTGGAATAATTATCAAATTCAAGATGGCTGCCATCTATTTTCAGCAATTATGCAAATTGCAAGAAGAAAACACGTTTTCACATATAGAAACTTATATATTCCTCTAAACAGTCACCAGAGGAATGTTTAGAAGAAAAAAAGCATGTGATAACACGAAGGGTAAGGACAAAAAAGTTGAAAATGATTTTTGAAAAAATTGTTAAATTCAAAATGGCTGCCATCTAATTTTATTAATTACTCCTATTACAAGAAGAAAATACATTGTGGTGTATAGAGACTTAGATATTAAACTCCTCGATGACCCGAGGAAGGTTTATATAAGAAAAGCACATTATAACAAGAACCATAACAGCACAATTTTTAAAAGAACAAATTAAATCATGAATTAAACATTTCGACATGGAAGGAAAGAAACCATATTTGGTCATTATAGTCAAAATACTTTTAAAAAACAGCTGCAAATGATAAAAAACCCACTTTTGCACACACAGAAGGTAGTATAAGTAAGAACTTACGTTTTGTATTCGCCTTTAAACCGCTAACTGTGCTTTCAGAAAAAATGTTGCACACTCTTCGAAATCTTGAAAAAGACGAGTATCCCTGGTAACTTGTCCCCAGTTAATCACTCGGTTTTTCAGATTTGTTACTTTTTATCGATTATCTTACAAACCAATAAGTGTAAACCAAATCTGATTGGACATCTGAATGCACACCCAAGCTGACCAACACATATCGAATAACTGTCCATGCACTTAAGTAAATATTGGGTTCACATAGTGGGGGCATGAATGCAGAAATGGCAAACAATTTTTTTTTAAAAATTTGGTGCTTCAAAATCCACAATGGCCACATTGTTCATGGTAGCCCTGTGTGGTACCCAGGCCACGTGATTGTGTATAGTGGCATAGAGTGCCACCATGATAGCCCTGTGAGGTACCCGAAAAATCCACAAAGGCCACCTTCGTGGTATGTTACAGTTTAGTATCTATGACCTGTATAGTACTGTATATGTGTCACCACCATAGCCCTGTGAGGTACCCGAGAAATCCACAAAGGCCACCTGGTGGTAGGTTGTTACAGCTCACTGTCTCTCGCCTGTATGGTGCTATATAGGTGCTACCATGATAGCCCTGCGTGGTACCCGAATAATCAAAAAAGGCCAGGTTTTTTTGAATGGTGGTACAAGTTTATTGAACATAAGTAAATATTATACCAGCATAGAATGCGCATGACTGGTGAAATGGGACTTGGAATTTTTTTGAAAGAGAATTCGTTGCCCAAAAATCCATTTACTTTACATTCTCCACTTCTTGTGTTAGCTCAACAAAGAGACAAAGAATAACAATAATATACGTTTCCACCTTTTTTTTTAGAAAACTTCAAAATGATTACAATATTTGTTTAAATATGAACTTTAAAAGTTATAACTTATTTTGCTTAATTTCTATATTTAGAATTAAATATATTAGTTATTACATTAATACAGCTACTTTCGCTTTTTTACTTTTGTTCTAAAAGTGGCCAGGAAGCTCGGTTATATTAATATATAGCAGAGCTAGCCATTTTGTTCCTCTTATAACAACGTAATATTTGTTTCAATATGAACTTTAAAATAAATAACTTTTTTTCCTTAATTTATATATACAACTAAATGTAGTAATTATATTAATATATAAGTTTGGACAAACAAATAGTTGAAGGTAATTTTTCGCTCTATATTTTTATTTCACTTGAATTATTTGTGTCCAAAAATACTTTAGCTACTATTAACTAACAAATTATTATTTACGATCCCCATTAGTATTTTGTACATTCAAGTAATTCAATTAGAAAGAGACAACAAGACCTTCCAAACAGCAGCGACACCAATTAAGGAGACCGCTGAGGCCATAAATAGAGCAAAATTTCAGAACTCTCATGAGATAATTTATAGACAGTGTTCTTCCCCAATCTAATTGAATTACTTGTTTGGTTAAACGTTTTTTTAAAGTACATGCATTATTTGCAATGTTACATGAATATAGGCGTAAATTCATTTTGTTTTCTCTTTTTTTAGAGTATATTCAGCGCGTTTTTCCACTTTCGAAATTATTATTACAAGGCCAATTTTAGGCGGAAAGAGATCAGTTATCTCGAAAGTCTCAGAATAACCTGGAATAGCAAGCAGCATTGTTATTTAAGCTAGGGCAATTCTAGAGAACATTTATTAATCTAAACTTCTTCAAAACAGAACTTCAAACAAGCCAAGCCAATCGTAAGCCCATGGTTCTGTAACGTTGCTTCTCACCTTTTAACATACTACCGCATAATCCTGCCCATAGCGCAATACGAACTTAGATTTGTGAACATTCAAGTAATTCAATTTGTGAACATTCAAGTAAGTCAATTCAAAGAGAAAAAACTAGGCGTATACGACCTAGCCAACAGCAGTGACACCAATTTAGGAAACCGCTGAGGCCATAGATAGAGCAAAATTTTAGAGAGCTCATGAGATAATTTATAGACGGAGTTCATCCCCAATCTAATTGAATTACTTGTTTGGTTAAACGTCTTTTTAAAGTACATGCATTATTTGCACTGTTACATGAACATCGGCGTAAATTCATTTTGTTTTCTTTTTTTAGAGTATCTTCAGCGCGTTTTTCCACTTTCGAAATTATTATTACAAAGGCCAATTTTAGGCGGAATGAGATCAGTTATCTCGAAAGTCTCAGAATAACCTTGAATAACAGCATTGTTGTGACTACCGCTGACCTGTCAGCGGTAGCCATAATGTCGGCGAAATCTTGCTTGCTTGCTTGATTGCTTGAATGTTTTGGACCTCCCTACGTCATACTCGGACAGCTATCGCAAGATATTCGGCACGATCGCCATATAGTCGGGACTATCGCCACGTATTCGAGAAGTACTCGAGTTGTTTTCGCGAGGAATACGTACTGAAGCGAATCAAGTGATCTCGTCTTTGCATTTTGGTTGCTCTCTCGATGACTGTTTTGATTTTTGAAAAGTGTTAATTATTACTTTGCAAATCTTTTCTTCTTGGAACGGTTTCTGTCCTTGATCAGCTTATACAAGGTAAGAAATAGTTTGAAAACTGTGACGTTGTTTATCTTATATACTATATATAGACAATTTCTTCGATAAAAGAAGGTTGAAGGCCCAACTTTATAAGCGAACTTTATAAACTGAATATTTCTAGTAAGTGCTATAAGTACGAAGTACGAGGTTGGCTTTGAGATTTGTTTCCGATCAAGTATTTATAGATTTCGTAAATACTTGATCGGAAACAAATTTATGTCTCAAAGCCAACCTCCGAACCTCTTAACCTCGTATCGTACTTATAGCACTTACTAGAAATATTCAGTTTATAAAGTTCGCTTATAAAGTTAGACCTTCAACCTTCTTTTATCAGAAGAAATTGTCAATATACGCCAAAGTCTTTGATATAAATTATTTATAATGATAAAATCGCTTTATGAGTTTAAGTTTAATTTTGGTTGAATTGTGTGTTGTGCTCACTATTGGTCAGTGACTCAGGTTACTGCATGTACATGTATATATCATACACTATTACACCAGTGCATACACTAAGAGTGAGAAGTGTGTTTTAACCAACTTCGAGCTCGGTGTTTTGATATTAGATCCAACACAACTTTCAAGTTTTTCATGATCAAACAAATCAGGAAATGAATCAGTTGTCAAATGAACCAGTATTTTAAGATAAGTTTGATGTAAGAGTTGGCTTATTAATCACATATCAAACCTTTGTCTCGCTTATGTTTTCCTATGTGTTTGGTTTATGAATTATTAATGAGTTTGAGAAGTATATATCACAGTGCCCTGTATTTACTACTATATACTTGTACATTTTATACACCAAATCGTAGTTTCATTTAGGCCCACATGCAAATTAGTTTCCTATTCAATTTGGGCCCCTATGCAAATTAGCATCATGTCTATTAAAGCATAACGGGAAGATAACATAGGCTGGGACTGTTTTTTCATGTTTTGAGTTCATTATTTTTAGATACTACGTTTAGGATTATTGTCAAGGATAATCGATAAGCAAAGTTTATCCTTATCGAATACCTAAACATTAAAAAGTTTCTGAAATCAGAAATGTTATGTTTACTACGGCTGCTTCAGCCTCATGTTATAAATGAACTATGTTTTATCCCAACTCAGTTTGTATGAGCAGTCGAAACTCCGATTTCGTCTATAAGAAATTTATGCTTTATGCTATGGGGTGTTGGTAGCACAGTGGTTAGTGCACGTGCCTTTCACCTCTGCGAGCTGGGTTCGATACTGCACGGTGCAGCTATCTGATTAAAATAATTCACCTCGGCCGCATGTGAGGAGTGCTTCCAGTTTGACTCTACGAAACACCACAGGTTTCCTCTGGGTACTCCGTACTCTGGTTTCCTCCTGTAGTAACACTGGACCAATGAGGGTGGTCCCTTACTGGACCTCTGAGGATAACAGTTTAGATATAACTGATAGAGTTATCCAGTATGAATAAGGTTAGTTTAATGTAGTTTAATTTAAACAATATGTTGGCTGTTACATAGACATTACAAAACCTTGACTTGGTGCTTTGTTTACTTGTTTTAGGTTTTGTGCAATATCCTGTATACTGAAATTCAGAAACCAAAGTTTGTGCACACCAGAGCTGGTACAATGGTCTGACCATAGAATAGTAGATACACCAGAAATCTGACTGTTGTGAAAGTACTAAAACATTCTATAATCTAGTGTCTAAGTGCCACCAATTGTATATTTTGATAAATTGTTGTAAAGCTATTGTGACCTGTTGGGAAACTTAAAGCCTTGAATATGTTGAAAGCCTTGAAATGAAGAAATATATCTGTTGACACTTACAATACTGAGTATTGTTGTACTGTCTTATTTAAAATACTTCAGCAGAATCACAAAATATTAGTGATACATGTAGGCATTACAATAAATATGAGTATTGCTAATGCAATATTCATCACTTTCTGAAAATATTTATATGAATGCGAACATTACACTTGAGGTACTCGACAGCATATTTATGGCACGTAAAATGTTGTTTTGGAACACAATGTTGATTATCTGGGGTGATTAATTCTATGAAAGTTTTCACGATGATAATGTAATATAGATCATTTTTGTGGGAACACCATGAAAAAATAATATTTATTTGCTAAGCTTTCGGCCTGAGTCAACAGGCTGAAAGCTTAGCAAATAAATATTTACATGGTGTTTCCACTGTAAAATAATCTACATGATGTATATGATTGGGGGTGAGTTGTACAAAGCCAAGATAGCTTATCTAGTTGATAAGTTCTAGCTAAAGAATGCAATTAATCATGCTTTGAACAACCTAATATAAAATTTTATCCACTGAATATTTAGTTATGTACAGTATCTGATAGTGTTGTTTAGTGGATAAAAGTTAAATTGGGTTGTTCAAAGCACCACTAGAGTGGTTCTCTAGCTAGATTTATCCACCAGATAAGCTATCCACTGGTGCTTTGTACAAAAATCTGAATTTTTACAAGTTAACTTCATGTAAAACTTGGGGGCATGTTTATAATGCTAATATAATATGGTAGCAATCTTATGTTTTGGAAACAGCCAGTAAAGATGTATGTATAGGTGCCATGTTCAAAATAGCAGTTCATGTATAAAATGATTTAAAATAACTATCAGTTTGTTTTGTGTGTGCTTTTCACGCATTGTCATGCATTGCTTCTTAAGTCTAATATCTCTTTCTGTAAGCCATGGTAGTCACATGTACGCATTGCGTACCTATTTTTATTTAAGCTAGGGCAATTCCAGAGAACATTTATGAATCTAAACTTCTTCAAAACAGAACTTCAAACAAGCCAAGCCAATCGTATCGAGCCCATGGTTCTGTAACGTTGCTTCTCACCTTTTAACATACTACCGAATAATCCTGCCCATAGCGCATTCCGAACTTAGATTTGTGAACATTAAAAGTAATTCATTTAAAGAGAGAAAAAACTAGGCGTATATGACCTAGCCAACAGCAGTGACACCAATTATGGAGACCGCTGAGGCCATATATCGATAGAGCAAAATTTTAGAAAGCTCATGAGATAATTTATAGACGGAGTTCATCCCCAATCTAATTGAATTACTTGTTTGGTTAAACGTCTTTTTAAAGTACATGCATTATTTGCACTGTTACATGAACATAGGCGTAAATTCATTTTGTTTTCGCTTTTTTTAGAGTATCTTGTTCGCGTTTTACCACTTTCGAAATTATTATTACAAGGCCAATTTTAGGCGGAAAGAGATCAGTTATCTCGAAAGTCTCAGAATAACCTTGAATAACAGCATTGTTATTTAAGCTAGGGCAATTCCAGAGAACATTTAGATTGGGGATGAACTCCGTCTATAAATTATCTTATGAGCTCTCTAAAATTTTGCTCTATCTATGGCCTCAGCGGTCTCCATAATTGGTGTCACTGCTGTTGGCTAGGTCATATACGCCTAGTTTTTTCTCTCTTTAAATGAATTACTTTTAATGTTCACAAATCTAAGTTCGGAATGCGCTATGGGCAGGATTATTCGGTAGTATGTTAAAAGGTGAGAAGCAACGTTACAGAACCATGGGCTTACGATTGGTTTGGCTTGTTTGAAGTTCTGTTTTGAAGAAGTTTAGATTCATAAATGTTCTCTGGAATTGCCCTAGCTTAAATAACAATGCTGTTATTCAAGGTTATTCTGAGACTTTCAAGATAACTGATCTCTTTCCGCCTAAAATTGGCCTTGTAATAATAATTTCGAAAGTGGAAAAACGCGAAGAAGATACTCTAAAAAAAGAGAAAACAAAATGAATTTACGCCTATGTTCATGTAACAGTGCAAATAATGCATGTACTTTAAAAGGACGTTTAACCAAACAAGTAATTCAATTAGATTGGGGATGAACTCCATCTATAAATTATCTCATGAGCTCTCTAAAATTTTGCTCTATCTATGGCCTCAGCGGTTTCCTAAATTGGTGTCACTGCTGTTGGCTAGGTCGTATACGCCTAGTTTTTTCTCTCTTTAATTTAATTACTTGAATGTTCACAAATCTAAGTTCGGATTGCGCTATGGGCAGGATTATGCGGTAGTATGTTAAAAGGTGAGAAGCAACGTTACAGAACCATGGGCTTACGATTGGCTTGGCTTGTTTGAAGTTCTGTTTTGAAGAAGTTTAGATTCATAAATGTTCTCTGGAATTGCCCTAGCTTAAATAAAAATAGGTACGCAATGCGTACATGTGACTACCGCGGCTAAGCACAGAAAGAGATATTAGACTTAAGAAGCAATGCATGACAATGCGTGAAAAGCATACACAAAACAAACTGATAGTTATTTTAAATCATTTTATACATGAACTGCTATTTTGAACATGGCACATACTATACATACATCTTTACTGGCTGTTTCCAAAACATAAGATTGCTACCATATTATATTAGCATTATAAACATGCCCCCAAGTTTTACATGAAGTGAACTTGTAAAATTCAGATTTTTGTACAAAGCGCGGATAGCTTATCTGGTGGATAAATCCTAGCTAGAGAACCACTCTAGTGGTGCTTTGAACAACCCAATTTAACTTTTATCCACTAAACAGCACTATCAGATACTGTACATAACTAAATATTCAGTGGATAAAATTTTATATTAGGTTGTTCAAAGCATGATTAGTGCTGTTCTTTAGCTAGAACTTATCAACTAGATAAGCTATCTTGGCTTTGTACAACTCACCCCCAATCATATACATCATGTAGATTATTTTTGTGGAAACACCATGTAAAATATTTATTTGCTAAGCTTTCAGCCTGTTGACTCAGGCCGAAAGCTTAGCAAATAAATATTATTTTTTCATGGTGTTCCCACAAAAATGATCTATATTACATTATCATCGTGAAAACTTTCATAGAATTAATCACCCCAGATAATCAACATTGTGTTCCAAAACAACATTTTACGTGCCATAAATATGCTGTCAGTGGCACTCAAGTGTAATGCACATGTATCACTAATATTTTGTGATTCTGCTAGTATTTTAAATAAGACAGTACAACAATACTCAGTATTTGTAATGCACATGTATCACTAATATTTTGTGATTCTGCTAGTATTTTAAATAAGACAGTACAACAATACTCAGTATTGTAGTGTCAACAGATATATTTCTTCATTTCAAGGCTTTCAACATATTCAAGGCTTTAAGTTTCCCAACAGTTCACAATAGCTTTACAACAATTTATCAAAATATACAATTGGTGGCACTTAGACACTAGATTATAGAATGTTTTAGTACTTTCACAACAGTCAGATTTCTGGTGTATCTACTATTCTATGGTCAGACCATTGTACCAGCTCTGGTGTGCACAAACTTTGGTTTCTGAATTTCAGTATACAGGATATTGCAGAAAACCTAAAACAAGTAAACAAAGCACCAAGTCAAGGTTTTGTAACGTCTATGTAACAGCCAACATATTTTTAAATTAAACTACATTAAACTAACCTTATTTATACTGGATAACTCTATCAGTTATATCTAAACTGTTATCCTCAGAGGTCCAGTAAGGGCCCACCCTCATTGGTCCAGTGTTACTACAGGAGGAAACCAGAGGACGGAGTACCCAGAGGAAACCTGTGGTGTTTCATAGAGTCAAACTGGAAGCACTCCTCACATGCGGCCGAGGTGAATTATTTTAATCAGATAGCTGCACCGTGCAGTATCGAACCCAGCTCGCAGAGGTGAAAGGCACGTGCACTAACCACTGTGCTACCAACACCCCATAGCATAAAGCATAAATTTCTTATAGACGAAATCGGAGTTTCGACTGCTCATACAAACTGAGTTGGGATAAAACATAGTTCATTTATAACATGAGGCTGAAGCAGCCGTAGTAAACATAACATTTCTGATTTCAGAAACTTTTTAATGTTTAGGTATTCGATAAGGATAAACTTTGCTTATCGATTATCCTTGACAATAATCCTAAACGTAGTATCTAAAAATAATGAACTCAAAACATGAAAAAACAGTCCCAGCCTATGTTATCTTCCCGTTATGCTTTAATAGACATGATGTAATTTGCATAGGGGCCCAAATTGAATAGGAAACTAATTTGCATGTGGGCCTAAATGAAACTACGATTTGGTGTATAAAATGTACAAGTATATAGTGTAAATACAGGGCACTGTGATATATACTTCTCAAACTCATTAATAATTCATAAACCAAACACATAGGAAAACATAAGCGAGACAAAGGTTTGATATGTGATTAATAAGCCAACTCTTACATCAAACTTATCTTAAAATACTGGTTCATTTGACAACTGATTCATTTCCTGATTTGTTTGATCATGAAAAACTTGAAAGTTGTGTTGGATCTAATATCAAAACACCGAGCTCGAAGTTGGTTAAAACACACTTCTCACTCTTAGTGTATGCACTGGTGTAATAGTGTATGATATATACATGTACATGCAGTAACCTGAGTCACTGACCAATAGTGAGCACAACACACAATTCAACCAAAATTAAACTTAAACTCATAAAGCGATTTTATCATTATAAATAATTTATATCAAAGACTTTGGCGTATATTGACAATTTCTTCGATAAAAGAAGGTTGAAGGCCCAACTTTATAAGCGAACTTTATAAACTGAATATTTCTAGTAAGTGCTATAAGTATTTAAACAAATATTGTAATAATTTTGAAGTTTTCTAAAAAAAAAGAAGGAAACGTATATTATTGTTGTTCTTTGTCTCTTTGTTGAGCTAACACAACAAGTGGAGAATGTAAAGTAAATGGATTTTTGGGCAACGAAATTGTAAAAAAATTCCAAGTCCCATTTCACCAGTCATGCGCATTCTATGCTGGTATAATATTTACTTATGTTCAATAAACTTGTACCACCATTCCAAAAAACCTGGCCTTTTTTGATTATTCGGGTACCACGCAGGGCTATCATGGCGGCACCTATATAGCACCATACAGCTGAGAGACAGAGAGGTGTAACAACCTACCACCAGGTGGCCTTTGTGGATTTCTCGGGTACCTCACAGGGCTATGGTGGTGGCACATATACAGTACTATACAGGTCATAGATACTAAACTGTAACATACCACGAAGGTGGCCTTTGTGGATTTTTCGGGTACCTCACAGGGCTATCATGGTGGCACTCTATGCCACTATACACAATCACGTGGCCTGGGTACCACACAGGGCTACCATGAACAATGTGGCCATTGTGGATTTTGAAGCACCAAATTTTTAAAAAAAAATTGTAAGTGCCATTTCTGCATTCATGCCCCCACTATGTGAACCCAATATTTACTTAAGTGCATGGACAGTTATTCGATATGTGTTGGTCAGCTTGGGTGTGCATTCAGATGTCCAATCAGATTTGGTTTACACTTATTGGTTTGTAAGATAATCGATAAAAAGTAACAAATCTGAAAAACCGAGTGATTAACTGGGGACAAGTTACCAGGGATACTCGTCTTTTTCAAGATTTCGAAGAGTGTGCAACATTTTTTCTGAAAGCACAGTTAGCGGTTTAAAGGCGAACACAAAACGTAAGTTCTTACTTATACTACCTTCTGTGTGTGCAAAAGTGGGTTTTTTATCATTTGCAGCTATTTTTTAAAAGTATTTTGACTATAATTACCAAATATGATTTCTTTCCTTCCATGTTGAAATGTTTAATTCATGATTTAATTTGTTCTTTTAAAAATTGTGCTGCTATCTTTCTTGTTATAATGTGCTTTTCTTATATAAACTTTCCTCGGGTCGAGGAGAATAATATTTAAGTCTCTATACACCACAATGTATTTACTTCTTGTAATTTGAATAATTAATAAAATTAGATGGCAGCCATTTTGAATTTAACAATTTTTCAAAAGAATATTTTCAACTTTTTTGTCCTTACCCTTCGTGTTATCACATGCTTTTTTTCTTCTAAACATTCCTCTGGTGACTGTTTAGAGGAATATATAAGTTTCTATATGTGAAAACGTGTTTTCTTCTTGCAATTTGCATAATTGCTGAAAATAGATGGCAGCCATCTTGAATTTGATGATTATTCCAAAATTCATTTACGTATTTATCTTGTTACCATTGGAGCAGTATCGTGTAACTTTTTCTCTGAACATCTGTACAGGGATGACCGACATATATTTCTACGTGTCGATATCCCACAATGCATATGTAGCCCTAAATTTTACATAATTTATTTTATAACCATGATAGCCCTGGGGTCATTATTCAAAAATCCACAAAGGCCAGATACCAAAAATTCACAAAGGCCACGAGCTAGGGCCATTTTGCCAAAAATCCACAAAGGCCACGAGCTAGGGCCATTTTGCCAAAAATTCATAAAGGCCACGAGCTAGGGCCATTTTGCCAAAAATCCACAAAGGCCAGTGTGCCCAGGGACCATTTTAAAAACGGGCCTAGGACTAGACCTGACGATTTCACTTATAGCGTTGCTTCTGCTGCATATGTTTTGTTCCAACTTATATCAAACTATTCGTTATTATAAGGGAATAATTTGGGATATGGTAGAGATTTTTTAGGTCTTTTAGAACAAACGCTATAAGCGAAAATGTAAAGCCCATTAATAATTCACTATAATTAATTTCCGCTATTTTACGGCCTGACGTTTTCACTTGTAGCGTTGCTTCTGCTGCATATGTATTGTTCCAACTTATATTAAACTCTTCCTCATTATAAGGGAAATAATTTGGGATATCGTAGAGATTTTTAGCTCTTTTAGAACAAACGCTATAAGCGAAAATCTAAAGCGCATTAATAATTCGCTATAATTAATTTCCGCTATTTTACGGCCTGACGTTTTCATTTATAACGTTTGTTCTACTGCACCTGTATTATTCCCACTTATATCGAACTCTTCCTTATTATAGGGGGAATAATTTGGATATCGTAGAGATTTTTAGCTCTTTTAGAACAAACGCTATAAGCGAAAATCTAAAGCGCATTAATAATTCGCTATAATTAATTTCCGCTATTTTACGGCCTGACGTTTTCATTTATAACGTTTGTTCTACTGCACGTGTATTATTCCAACTTATACCAAACTCTTCCTTATTATAAGGGGAATAATTTGGGATATCGTAGAGATTTTTAGCTCTTATAGAACAAACGCTATAAGCGAAAATCTAAAGCGCATTAATAATTCGCTATAATTAATTTCCGCTATTTTACTGCCTGACGTTTTCACTTATAGCGTTGCTTCTGCTGCATATGTATTGTTCCAACTTATATTAAACTCTTCCTCATTATAAGGGAAATAATTTGGGATATCGTAGAGATTTTAGCTCTTTTAGAACAAACGCTATAAGCGAAAATGTAAAGCGCATTAATAATTCGCTATAATTAATTTCCGCTATTTTAAGGCCTCACGTTTTCAGTTGTAGTTATAAGCTAAAATGTAAAGGGGGCATTAATAAAACCCTCTACTTAATTTTCGGTATTTTACTTATGTTGGTCACAGATGACGAACCATGATGATGATGATGATACGTACAGTTCTAAGTGGTAAGTACAAAATTGGAATTTAATACTAACCCAAATCTTAACCAACCATAATCCCAAAATCTCCAAATTACTCCAAGTTTAATTTAATCTCTTAAATTTTAGTCTTTTCGAGTCCTCAGACGAAGAGGACAGCATCATCTTCACTCAGGTGTAAGTACAAAATTGAAATTTAATACTAACCCAAACCTTAACTAATCATCACCACAAAACATCAATCTTACTACATGTTTAACTTAGTCTCTTAAATTTTAGTGTGAAAGACGATGCAGTGGTAGTGGTGTCGACGAGCGAGGAAGAACGGGACGAGGATGTGTTTGGTGCTAAGGTGTAAGTACAAAATTGTAATTTATTACTAACCCAAACCTTAACAAACCATCACCCCAAAACATCAATCTTACGACAAGTTTAACTTAGTACTCTTAAATTTTAGCGTGAATGACGATGTCGTTTTAAACGATGAGGAGGTGTTTGGTGCTAAGGTGTAAGTACAAAATTGTAATTTACTAATAACCCAAACCTTAACAAACCATCACCCCAAAACATCAATCTTACGACAAGTTTAACTTAGTACTCTTAAATTTTAGTGTGAACGACGATGTTGTTTTAAACGACAAGGAGGTGTTTGGTGCTAAGATGTAAGTACAAAATTGCAATTTACTAATAACCCAAACCTTAACAAACCATTATCCCCAAAACATCAATCTTACTACAAGTTTAACTTAGTCTCTTAAATTTTAGTGTGAATGACGATGTAGTGGTTGGTAGGGAGGAGGTGTTTGGTGCTAACATGTAAGTACAAAATTGTAATTTAACCCTAACCCAAACCTTAACAAACCATCACCCCAAAACCTCAATCTTACTACAAGTTTAACTTAGTACTCTTCAATTTTAGAATAATAGATGACCCAAATCAACCTCCGCCAAAATACGACATTTTTAATAAGGAGTAAGTACAAAATTGGAATTTGTTACTAAACCAAACCTTAACCAACCATCATCTCAAAACCTCATTCTTACTGTGCACAACTCCTTTCTTATGGCTGACGAGCTTGATGCCCAAAATTGGAATTTAATACTAATCCAAACCTTAACTAACCATCACCCCAAAACATAAATCTTACTACAAGTTTAACTTAGTCTCTTCAATTTTAGGACTAAACAACACACATTCGAATCTGCGCTTGCTTCTCCGGAGTAAGTACAAAATTGAACTTAATTATAGCCAATTATTTGAAGAAGAGTTTGATATAAATCGGAACAATACAGAGGCACCAGAAGCAACGCTATAAATGAAAACGTCAGGCAGGAAAATAGCGGAAATTAATTATAGCCAATTATTAATGCTCTTTACATTTTCGCTTATAGCGTTTGTTCTAAAAGAGCTAAAAATCTCCAGCATATCTCAAATTATTCCCCTTGTAATAAGGAAGAGTTTGATATAAGTTGGAACAATACAGGTGCAGTAGCACAAACGTTATAAATGAAAATGTCAGGCAGTAAAATACCAAAAATTAATTATAGCGAATTATTAATGTGTACGGAATGTCATGACTGTCTTAAGTGGTTAATCATCACTATATGCTGTGCTTTCCATTATTATGCGGTGCTTTCGACATTATATGCGGTGCTTTCGTCATTATATGCGGTGCTTTCGACATTATATGCGGTGCTTCCGACATTATATGCGGTGCTTTTGTTATTATATGCGGTGGTTTCAACATTATATGCGCTGCTTTCGACATTATATGCGGTACTTTTGTTATTATATGTGGTGCTTTCGTCATTATATGCGGTGCTTTCGTTATTATATGCGGTGCTTTCGACATTATATGCGGTGCTTTCGACATTATATGCGGTGCTTTCGACATTATATGCGGTGCTTTCGTTATTATATGCGGTGCTTTCGACATTATATGCGGTGCTTTCGACATTATATGCGGTGCTTTTGTTATTATATGTGGTGCTTTCGTCATTATATGCGGTGCTTTCATTACTATATGCGGTGCTTTCGACATTATATGCGGTGCTTTCGACATTATATGCGGTGCTTTCGTTATTATATGCGGTGCTTTCGACATTATATGCGGTGCTTTCAACATTATATGCGGTGCTTTCGACATTTTATGTGGTGCTTTTGTTGTTATACAACATTATTTGCGGTGCTTTCGACATTATATGCGGTCCGTTTGTTATTATATGCGGTGCTTTTGTTATTATATGCGGTGACTTCTTCATTATATGCGGTGCTTTCGACATTATATATGGTGCTTTCTTCATTATATGTGGTGCTTTCGACATTATATATGGTGCTTTCTTCATTATATGCGGTGCTTTCGACATTATATATGGTGCTTTCTTCATTATATGCGGTGCTTTCAACATTATATAGATCTTCATGTCTTGAATTATATGAAGCTAATTAGCCCGCAATAACTCTGCCGTGCGGCTTACTTAGAAAGTCCTGTTTACCCCTGCCAGTCTATTATCCTTACCTATCTCCCACATTCCCTGCATATCGGCACAGTTATCGGTTTATGTTTAAAAACATTTAAACACTGGTTTCGCATGAAATGGAAAATATTTCAAAGAAAGTTCAATTGGAAAGATGCCGAAGAAAAGATTACGCCTGACATAGTAAGCAAACTATCGGCCTACGAACTTGAATTGCTTGGGGTTTATAATCGAAGTGACATGATGAAACTAAGAGTAGAATGTGTCAAGTATGGTGTGGGACAGCTACCAAGGGTGAGAAACAGCTGTGGGGCACCTAAATTTGAAATTCCAAAAGATGTATTGGAAAATCTCCTCGAAGAAGGATTTTCTATAAAATATATATCAACTCTCCTAAGCATTTCTGAGAGTACAGTCTACAGAAGAATGAGAACGTTTGGCCTCAGTAAATTGGATTTTAATGACATTTCAGATGAAGATCTAGATCAAGTCGTCAAGAAAATTTGCCATGATTTTCCCTTGTGTGGAGAAAATATGTTAAAACAAATTCTTATCACTAAGGGAATTAAAGTACAATGAGCCAGGCTACGTGACAGTATCCATAGAGTGGATTCAGATGGCGTGGAAGCAAGAAAGAGAGGTAAATTGCATCGGCGTGTGTACAATGTTCAAGGCCCAAATGCATTGTGGCATGTTGATACAAACCACAAACTTGTTGGATGGAATTTCATCATCTTTGGGTGCATCGATGGTTTTAGCCGTCTCTGTGTTGCACTGAACTGTATTAATAACAACAAAGCTAAAACACTGCGCTTTTGCTTTCTAAGTGGTGTTCAGGCTTATGGTATACCAAGCAGAGTGCGAAGCGACAATGGTCTGGAAAATGTGCTTATTGCACACTATATGGTTGATAAAAGGGGTGAGAATCGAGGAAGTATAATCACTGGCAGAAGCACACACAACCAATGCATAGAGCGTTTATGGAGGGATGTGTTTAATGGTGTATTATGTTTTTATTATAACTTATTCTATTTTATGGAAGAATCTGCAATCCTTGACCCGCTTAATGGTTACCACATAGCAGCCCATCATGTGTACCTGTCCAAAATAAATGAAAAATTGAAAATATGGAGGAATGCCTGGGCACGGCATAGGCTACGCACAACAAAGTCAACCCCCATGCAAATGTGGATGTCTGGGCAGTTTCAAAACCCTTTAGGGGTGGATGAAATAAACCTGGAGAATGTCAATTTGTATGGTGTAGAGGGTAACATCAACGAACCAGATGACAATGATTCTCAACGACCAATTTTTAGTCCACCACACTTGGAATTAGGAAACTGCTTGCAAGAGTTGGCTGAAAAAGTACCAAGCACATGGACATCCCATAACTATGGTATTGACCTTTTTCAGGAGTCCCTTGTGATAATCGAAAATCACCACATATTAACAGCTTCATAACTACCGTACATAACATTAACATTTTTGACTTTTCGACTGTGTACAAAGTCTTTTATTAGGATATAAAAACTGTAACTTTTATTTAATGTTCCTAAAGGTGTTTACACTGAATACAGGTACAATGTATACCAAAACCAAACAGTAACAATTAGGGGGGATGCACTCAGGAACCACGTTTTGAAGTTTTGGGACAGGCTGGAATATTAAAATGTTTTGGGCAGAACAACTGGAAGTAAGGGTCGGCCAATTAGTTGCTCCCAAGTTGCAACAGATTATTTACTAGTTTTTCATTGACAAGAATAGTTTTATCTTTGCATATTAGTCCTCATGAAAATAGCTTTTTGACTTTTTGTGTTTTCAAAATTTGAGTTTTAATTAAAAAAATGTGTGACACTTGGTCGATTTTTGTTTGGCTATACATGTACACAACATTGCAATTTTGATTGGTGGATTCAATCAGTAACTTGCAAATGCTTTATCAGGATTCCTCGACGGGTTGCTTAAAATATTGGTTTTAAACATCGAACAACACATGTGATGTTATACTTGAAGGTAATGGCTCTAACTTTATGTAGAATTGCGTTAAAGCGATTTTTTAGGGCAACCCATCGAGGAATCGGGATAAAGCGTTTGCAGGTTGCTGATTATTGAATCCATCAATCAAAATTGCAATGTTGGGTATCAATATTGCAAAGTCACATACAAGAGAACATCCGGTCTGACTGCAATTTTTCAAATTAAGATTCCACATCTACTTAATTTCAAATGTTTAAGCAAGTGAACATCAACAGTTTCAGTTCTGACCAAACACTTTTCATGAGCTCAGGCTGGAAACATACCTTCACAATAACATTTACAGGTACGGTATAACTGATGTTCAGGCAGAACCAACATCCAGTACATACATGTAACCTTAATTACTTTTTAACCAAACTGAACTTTTTTATCTGTTAGATGACATGTACTTAAGCCATTCCAAAATAATTATTCAGGAATGCATAATCATATAGTTCAAAAAGAGCACTGCTCTCTGTTGGCAAAGGCTTTGTAAGTGTTGGACGGGGAAGATTTAGTTGGTTGATACACATGTTAGCTGTCGGTAGGAATGAAGCTTCAACTTCCTTGAACATGATCCCAGGTTGCAATGTGTATCCAAGTACTGGTTCTTCATCCATCCCAGTTACAAACATCAAAATGCTACCTAAAGTTACTCCATCTCTTCTTCCACCTAGTCAAAAGAAAGTAAGCATTCAAGCCTTATTAAATGGGGCAGTGTATTATTCAAGGGCATGAGAAAAAAACAGTGATTGCGTACCCACAAATCACTGGTTTTTCACTGAGGGTTGGTTCGAAATTTATGATGTCCCAGTATCCCCCAAATACCAGATTTTATTTTTGGATACCAGTGTTGCAACCTTGTTACCCAATCAGGATACTTACATAATCAGGAAATTTGTGCGATGTTACAAGTTGTGAGCTATTATGCAAAGTTGTGAGACTTGTGAGATATTACACTATATTGCAAGATCTTACACTAAGTTGTGAGATGTTTTTCTCCAAAGGTGATTCAGATAAAAATAGACTGGACAAATGTACATACAAATACTGAAGAGTTGGTCTGCTGCTGGAATACAGAATATGATATACCTGTAGGTATTTAAAAAAAGGCTTTAAAAACAAAGATAATTAAGCAAAATATACTGCATAGTTACCTGCCACTTCACGTAGATATCTAATGAATACAGTGTAAACCTCCTTTTTGAGCTGTAAGGAATTTGAGCCCTCTTCGCTAAATTTGGGTTTCAGTATGTTAATGAGTCTCCTTATGGAGAGACCATCCATCTGACTTGGCAATAAAATATATCTGAATCTTGGAAGTTGCCTCAAAATCTAGAAACATAAGGTTTGGTCAGGTAACCAAACAAACAAACAATACCAAAAATTATATATACAGTAGTAGTTTTTTTATTATAGATTACCTGGATTACTCCAAGCTGCAGTAAACCTTTCTGTAAATTGATGATACATGGGTCCTCATTGGGGGCTTGCAATAAGTTGTTCAATAGTTGTTCATCAAGAAATCCTGGAAGTTTGCCATTCTGAACAATACTCAGTCCTAATGTAAGTTAAAAGCATGTAATGTAGTTTCAATACAGAGTAAGTCTAGGTTAATTATAGTACAGTATTGTCATTACCCATTATTTTTCCAATAGTCTCATACTTAGAGGCAAGATGTTGCCTTAGGCCTTTATCAAAATATTTCTCCTTGATGGCATTGAGAATTAAAAGGAGAAATTCTTTTCGTGGACCTCCATAATCTTTGGCACCTTATATAATACAGAAAAATGAGCTTTTCTTCTTATAGCAATGTACCAATTGTGCAGAAAAATGAGCTTTTTTTCTTATTACTGCATGTGTAATCAGGACTAAATGATGCAGTGATTGGTCAAATATTTCTGTTGAAACTGGCTGCACTGGTCAAGTATTTAATTTCAATTTATTCCTGATTACCAACGATGCTCTCTTGTTGAAATGGTCTATATTCATATGCTAAAATATTATAATTGCATAACATAAACTAAGTCTATATTTAACATACCTCACCATAGAACTCAATTTCTAAAGTAGTTCTCAGATTCTGAATTTGCTCTATTTCAGTAAATCCTGTGTCCAGAATATTACCACGATCAATGAATATAACATTTGTGTCACCTTCCTGGCACACTGATGGATCTTCAATTTCTAGGGCTCTTCCTTGCACAAACATTGACTGGTAGATCGACAAAATCACCACTGGGTCTGTCACATCATGAACATCACAATTGTTGACCAACTCAGCCACAATCTCATCAACCATTTTCTCCTGTGTTGCTTCTTGGAGGGTTACATCAGGTGGAATAAGGATAGGAGATAAAATACTAGAGCCAGGTCCAGATGGTGTGACATTATTACTAGTTGTAGCAAGTGCAGAGGTGGTGGAAATTGTAGCAAGTGCAGAGGTGGTGGAAGTTAAACTAGCAGTTGTACTTGAAAGAGTTGGTGAAGGGACCACAAAGGCAACACTTTCTGCTACTAGTATTGAGAATGTCTCTACAGAGAAAGATATGCCTTCTCAGTTCATGGATGAGGACATCTTTTCCACAGCAATTGCATTTTTCAGTAACTTGCGAAACCTTCTCTGTGACCAAAGGTGAGGTAGAAAGGTTTTTCCGAATAGGTCTTAAATAAATTTTTGCTTGTGCACCCACATTGGATTTTAGGTCCTTGGGAGCCCAAGAGCTGTTGAGAACAACAAGTTCCCTGCAGTTTGCAACACAGTGCATGAGTTCAAACCCTCCGCAGTTGCGAAGTTGCGGGAAGCCAATTGGTGCTTCTGATTCGCTTTCGGTATTGTCTGAAGTGATTTTCTTCAAGACAGCTTCTTCATCGTCTTCAATATCGAACTTAATTACTCGGGCTACCTGTGGTAGCCGAGTCTAGGTTTCGGCTCTGTTTTTATTTATTTTTTTTTTGTATCGTGAAATTGCAATTATTGCATCATCCCGATAGGCTTTGCGAAACCACGCCGGTGTATTTTTCATGGCTGATGATTTTCATGCAGGAGCGTGCAGGAGTGATGCATTTTTTCTCTCCTGACGGCCTTTGGTTGTGTTGTTCGAAGTGAATTTGTGTTTTAATGATAAACACGCTCACAATCCTTACAATAGACTATAGTAGACCTGGGTTGGTCGGCGATCTCGATAACCGTACACTGAAAATGTGTAGCACTCTATCAAACTTTATACGAAAATTCTCGATCAATGTGTTATCGATCAGTTTACATGATCTTACATGTGTTAATATTAATTAAATTGTCCTGAAAATGTTGCTCAAGTGCTGTAAATCAAAGAACAAAGAAAGTTGATAAAGCCAACTTGAAAGTGAAAGGTAAACATGCTGTATTTTACATCTTCATCGAGGTTGACATTTAACTGAAGTGACTTGTCTGTGAATGCTGTATGTGGTTTCCTTTATTTTTGCTTGTATTGTTTATTATTGTAATTAAACACTTTATACATTACTTTCATCAAGTGTGTATTATTGTTTGGGTATACCATTACGGCCACCATTTCAATGTTTTGGCACACCAGTATCGCCACCATTTCAATGTTTTGGCACACCAGTATGGCCACCATTTCAATGTTTTGGCACACCAGTATGGCCACCATTTCAATGTTTTTGGCCACCATTTCAATGTTATGGCACACCAGTATGGCCACCATTTCAATGTTTGGCACACCAGTATGGCCACCATTTCAATGTTTTGGCACACCAGTATATTGGCCACCATTTCATTGTTTTGTGCACCCGTATGGCTACCATTTCAATGTTTTGTCACACCAGTATGGCCACCATCTCATTGTTTTGTGCACCCGTATGGCTACCATTTCAATGTTTTGGCACACTAGTATGGCCACCATTTCAATGTTTTGGTACACGAGTATGGCCACCATCTCAATGTTTTGCTACACAAGTATGGCCACCATCTCAATGTTTTGCTACACAAGTATGGCCACCATCTCAATGTTTTGCTACACTAGTATGGTCACCATTTCAATGTTTTGCTACACTAGTATGGCCACCATTTCATTGTTTTGCTACACCAGTATGTCCACCATTTCATTGTATTGGTACGCCAGTATGGGCACCATTTCATTGTTTTGGTACACCAGTATGGCCATTTCATTGTTTTGGCACACCAGTATGGCCACCATTTCAATGTTTTGGCACACCAGTATGGCCACCAATCCACCATTTCAATGTTTTGGCACACCAGTATGGCCACCATTTCAATGTTTTGGCACACCAGTATGGCCACCATTTCAATGTTTGGCACACCAGTATGGCCACCATTTCAATGTTTTGGCACACCAGTATATTGGCCACCATTTCATTGTTTTGTGCACCCGTATGGCTACCATTTCAATGTTTTGGCACACTAGTATGGCCACCATTTCAATGTTTTGGTACACGAGTATGGCCACCATCTCAATGTTTTGCTACACAAGTATGGCCACCATCTCAATGTTTTGCTACACAAGTATGGCCACCATCTCAATGTTTTGCTACACTAGTATGGTCACCATTTCAATGTTTTGCTACACTAGTATGGCCACCATTTCATTGTTTTGCTACACCAGTATGTCCACCATTTCATTGTATTGGTACGCCAGTATGGGCACCATTTCATTGTTTTGGTACACCAGTATGGCCATTTCATTGTTTTGGCACACCAGTATGGCCACCATTTCAATGTTTTGGCACACCAGTATGGCCACCAATCCACCATTTCAATGTTTTGGCACACCAGTATGGCCACCATTTCAATGTTTTGGCACACCAGTATGGCCACCATTTCAATGTTTTGGCACACCAGTATGGCTACCATTTCAATGTTTTGGCACACCAGTACGGCCACCATTTCAATGTTTTGGCACACCAGTATGGCCACCATTTCAATGTTTTGGTACACCAGTATGGCCACCATTTCATTGTTTTGGCACACCAGTATGGCCACCATTTCAATGTTTTGGCACACCAGTATGGCCACCAATCCACCATTTCAATGTTTTGGCACACCAGTATGGCCACCATTTCAATGTTTTGGCACACCAGTATGGCCACCATTTCAATGTTTTGGCACACCAGTATGGCCACCAATCCACCATTTCAATGTTTTGGCACACCAGTATGGCCACCATTTCAATGTTTTGGCACACCAGTATGGCCACCATTCCAATGTTTTGTTTGGCACACCAGTATGGCCACCATTTCAATGTTTTGGCACACCAGTACGGCCACCATTTCAATGTTTTGGCACACCAGTATGGCCACCATTTAAATGTTTTGGCACACCAGCATGGCCACCATTTCAATGTTTTGGGCACACCAGTATGGCCACCATTTCAATGTTATGGCACACCAGCATGGCCACCATTTCATTGTTTTAGTACACCAGTATGACCACCATTTCATTGTTTTGGTACGCCAGTATGGCCACCATTTCATTGTTTTGGTACCCCAGTGTGGCCACCATTTCATTGTTTTGGTACACCAGTATGACCACCATTTCATTGTTTTGGTATACCAGTATGGCCACCATCTCATTGTTTTGGTACAACAGTATGGCCACCATCTCAATGTTTTGCTACACCAGTATGGCTAGGTTTGCCTTGGTTTCTGTGTTTTTATTGTTCGTACGGTTCGTATTTATCTTCTTTGTTAATATGTTGTATATATTCATAGATCCATTATCTATGAATATATACAACAGGGGAACTGGATAGGAAACTTACGAAACCGGAAACGATGTTTGCACAACTTGCTATGGTACTTATACGGTTATAAGCGGGCAATGCACCTAACGGGTGGTCCCACATGGCTAAAACCAGACACTGCTGAACTTAAGTGATATTACACTTTTGTCTAATTTCAGCAATAGGTGCATTAGCTGCTTTTAAGTGTGTAATTACCATAGCAAGTTGTGCAAACAACATTTCCGGTTCTTTAACCTCGCTTGAAGTTTCCTATCCAGTTCCCCTTCCATTATCTATGATATATTTTAAGTAGCCCAAGTTTACACCTAGCGGGCATCTTGTTTTCTTTAAGCCCAGGCCTGCTTTAAACAAAACCTGTTTTTCCGCCGTAGTAGGTACTTTGTACGCGAGTCTGTCTGCCAAGCAAACCATACTAGCAGTCCAGGTTCTTTTCGTCCCTTGTTTCACCGCCTTTTTATTTTTTCGTCGGTCATGAAATAATCCATGAACTTCTCGGGATGTTGATGCAGGAGTATTGACTTCGCCAACTTCTTTGCACAATTCACGCAGTCGAAATCTATCTGCAATAGTGGCGACGCCGAGACGGGACAATTCACTATCTGTTGAGGCCAAGACAACCTTTTCATCCACTCTTTCTTCGAGAAACCGACTTAAAAGGTTAACCAGACCAAGCTTTTGTAGAATCTTCTCCATTTTATGCATAAAGCACATGTTCGAGTTGGGGACGGTTTGGGAAATACAAGAATAAGATAGGGCACACTAGGAAAACTTAGGTACACTGTAGGATGTTCTAAGTTAGCCGCACAGCAGAGTTATTGCAGGCTAATTAGCTTCGTATAAAGACATGAAGCTCTGCCACATAATAACAAAAGCATCGCATATAATGTCAAAAGCACCGCAAATAATGTCGAAAGCACCGCATATAATGTCGAAAGCACCGCATATAATGAAGTCACCGCATATAATAACAAAAGCACCACATATAATGTCGAAAGCACCGCATATAATGTCGAAAGCACCGCATATAATAACGAAAGCACCGCATATAATGAAGAAGTCACCACATATAATAACAAAAGCACCACATATAATGTCGAAAGCACCGCATATAATGTCGAAAGCACCGCATATAATGACGAAAGCACAGCATATAATAACGAAAGCACCGCATATAATGTCGAAAGCACAGCATATAATGTTGAAACCACCGCATATAATAACAAAAGCACCGCATATAATGTCGGAAGCACCGCATATAATGTCGAAAGCACCGCATATAATGACGAAAGCACAGCATATAATGACGAAAGCACCGCATATAATGTTGGAAGCACCGCATATAATGGAAGCACCGCATATAATGTCGAAAGCACCGCATATAATGACGAAAGCACAGCATATAGTGATGATTAACCACTTAAGACAGTCATGGCATTCCATAAATGTGCTTTACATTTTCGCTTATAGCGTTTGTTCTAAAAGAGCTAAAAATCTCTACGATATCTCAAATTATTCCCCTTATAATAAGGAAGAGTTTGATATAAGTTGGAACAATACAGGTGCAGTAGAACAAACGTTATAAATGAAAATGCCAGGCAGTAAAATACCGAAAATTAATTATAGCTTAATCAGTTCGGATATGCATCACCTCACCGGTGACACAACCTAGGGATTATCCGCTTAAGACAAACCTCTCTTATTAGTAAATGTAATTTTGTAATCTCTTCAACTTTAGAGACGATGCAGAAGAAGTGCTGCAAACCGTTCGGGAGAAGCAGCGCTCTTCATCAAAAGTAAGTTTAGATGGACACTTTGGTGCATATTAGAATATCAGGACTAGAGCCCTGTAGCCGCTATAGATCTGAGATGATTTGAGGTATAGTAGAGATTTTTAGCTCTTTTGGAACAAAACGCTATATGCGAAAATGTAAAGCACATTAATAGTAAACTGCAGATCTATTTGTTCTTTTACAGAAACGTTTGGATTTTGGAATGGGTCTGCGCAAATGCGCAGATTCTGGTGTTTCCCGGCCCGCAAAGATGAAGCCAAACAGGCTGCGCGAGTTGGGTGAGGCGATTGCGAAGGTGTGGGACTGGCCTGATGACAAAATTTAGACAAACTTTCTCCTGTTTTCTTTTCTTTTTCTTCGTCTTTACTCTTCTTAATATAATATATATAATTAATTGTTTATATTTTATTAAACATTCCATATCAAAACTTGTAATCCTATCTGATTATGTTTCTTTGTCTAACGATTGCCTACCCCTGTACGATTTTGGGGGTGGGGAAATTACCACTATACTAATCCCGGGATACGAAATAAAACACTTGATGCTGGTGGCGGGAAATCACCAGGGGGAGAGGCGCGCGTAATAAACGCATTTTTTTACAATCAAACCCGAAAAATACCATGGCAACCCTATATTTTGGGTTGTATTCTTTTATTTATCTTTCTTTTTTTGGCTGAATCTTGGAAATTCCTTTAATAACATCGTATACCGAACCCAGGCGACGAAAAAAATTACCTTATGCTGGCTGGCGGAAATTTCGAGTGATAGGGGCGCGCGTTAAAAACGCACTTTTTTACGCTTTTTTATAATTTTGTTTTAAAATTTTTTTTTAAAATTTTTTTTCACTATTGCATTTTTTGCTGATTCTGCAAAAAAATAACAAAATTATACTATGTAGAGAGTAAGCAACTGGAGGTACAAAGTCCATACTTACATATATACGAAACATTTAAAATCGGAATGCATATATCGCGTTCCCATAGCAACCAAATTGTTCTTAAAATAGTTATTTGATCAGGGACCAAATCCACAAAGGCCACCAAAAAAAAATCCACAAAGGCCACTTTTTTTAGGGACCGAAAACCCTCAAAGGCCACATCCTCAAAGGCCACCTGAAAAAAGGTGGCCTTTTTGGAATGGCCTTTGTGGATTTTTTTTCCACAAAGGCCACCGCTGATCCACAAAGACCATCCACAAAGGCCAGGTTTTTTGCAAGAACCTACCCCTACACCATCCCAGACAACGCTCCTGCAGATGTTGAATTTTGAAATAGATTCGGTTTCAACTTTTTGTGCAATTTTTTTTAGCAGCGTATTCAGGGGTACGATGTTTCTGTAGAAAAATTAAAGAAAGAGAAGAAAACACATTTGACAACGTATCGAAAACAACGTTTGACGCTGATATGGACTATTGTGAAAGAACTTACGGAGTTTCGATGACATTAACCTTCACCACCTCTGCGTCGTCTATATCACCAGTAACTTCCACGTCATTCCGTTCCTCATCTTCTACATCATCTTCAGCCTCGAATAGAGCAGCGTATTCTCTATATAAATAGAAACACTATAATAGTCTCTTTTTGAATTCTAATTTAAAAACTCATTAATAATATAATTTATGAGGAAAACACAAAGGAAATCATTACCATGCATGCATGTCCGTGGTTTTATATCTGTTAGAGAAACCTCCTGATTTACATAAAATTTAACTTTGATTTTCTCGGCTCAGACAAGTATTATTTTCCGCTGGCTGAGGAACGAAAGAGGCGGGAAATGTTTTCTCACACACTGCTGGGGGCCCGATAGTAGGGTGTTCGGGCGGTGCAGGTTATAGTGGGCACATTTTTGTTGTTGCTTACGCATAGCTTGACAAAAATCTTCGCTCGCTTTTTATTCAAATTTGTTACGCTTTATCTTACGATTTCTTATGGAAAAACACCAACAACCAACTAGAAGTTCATCGAGAGCTTTAAGGAGGCTCGAACCACATTTGAAAAGCCCGGCAACGACCGGGGATCGCGACAAAAGCCACACAACTAACGAGGATCTTCGTGGCCATGTTGGAGAGTCTTCGACAGAGGAACGCGTGACTGAGGTCAATCACTCTCGTCACAAGGAGCGTGAGAATGATGATCGCCATAGATCAAGGAGTCACTCGCGTCCATCTAGGTCTAGTGGTCGTGAAAGCAGGCATCGAAGCCGTATTTCTCGCCGGCGAAGCGGTAGACGTGGAGATTCCCGTGAAGAAATTCGAACAAGAAAAAGTCATACTAGTTCTCGAAGGAAGCGTTCGCGCCGTTCGCGTTCGTCGTCCGAGGAAGCGGTCGGGAATCCACCAGCTTGGGCAAAAGAACTGCTTACACAACAAAAGCGGAATGCTGATGATTTGAAAAGGCTAAAAACGCAGATTGCGGCAGGTTCAAAAGCAAGTTCTTCACCGACGAAGAAGGTCGTTGAGCACGAGTTTCGTTGCGCGGGGAACAAGAAGCAGTACGATCTAAATCGGAGGGTGACTCAGGGTATGGATCGTGCGTTGGCCTCAGAGGACCGGGACGAGGTGGAAAAGGAAATAAACGCAGGTAAGAGTCTTCTTTTGGAAAGAAACAAACATCTCTTACCTGCTGATAAATATGGGTGGGACACCGTTGAATGTTATACTGCCGAGCCTTTGGCTAGCGATTCTGAGGACGAGAAGCGGATAAAAAAGGAACTAAAGGAGAGTAAGTCGTTGAGGAACGAGAAGAAAGCGCCTAGTTCGCATGCAAGAGGCAGAAAGCCTTTTCTTGGACCAGAAAAGCAACCACCCAGTGCTGATAGAGTCCCAGGCCAATTCAATTCTAAAGTGCGAAGGCCAGTTATGCCCCCCACAGAGGACAACCGACTGATGTGTTTTCGTTGCAGCAAGCCGGGGCACTTTGCTCGAGAGTGCCGGTCCGCCAATACATGTTTTGTCATCTCCAGTGCCACTGCAGGAAACCCGAGTACTGGAGCAATCTGAGAACAATTCAGAGGAAGAACTGCTTCATGAACTAAGTGTACATATGTTGGATAGTCATTCACCAGTTGTCGTAAAAGGGAGATTAGGTGCGAACTTGACATTTTGGGAGAACATTGGGGCAAGCTGCTGGGTTCTAGAAATTAGTCGAAACAGGTATTGTTTGCCATTTCTTGAGCAACCAAACCCCAAAGTTTTTAATAATCACTCATCAGCAACTAACAATGTGGACTTTGTAAATAAGGAAATTGAAAAACTTGTTTCGTCGGGTGCATTGATGGAAGTGGGGGAATCTGATCTGACAGTGTGTAGCCCTCTTGGGGTTGCGCAAAATAATTCATCCAAGAAACTACGATTGATATTGGACCTCCGATATGTAAATCAGCATCTCCGTACTACTAAATTTAAATACGAGGACATTCGGACAGCTTGTGATTTCTTTTCCAAAGGTGACTGGTTTTTCAAATTCGACTACCGTAGCGGTTATCACCACATCAACATATTTCCTGAACACACAAAGTTTCTGGGTTGTGCTTGGTCATATGCTGGACAAAGAGGTATTTTAAATTTACAGTTCTCCCATTTGGCTTAGCAACAGCACCATTTCTGTTCACGAAGATTCAGAAAGCCTTAGTGAAACACTGGAGGGGACAAGGTCTGAGAATTTTCACCTACTTGGATGATGGTGCAGGTGCTGAGTCAAACTTTGAGGATGCCAAGGGAACATCAATGAAAGTTCAGCGGGACTTACAAGCTAGCAAAGACCACATGGACGAAAATTCAAATAAAAGTTAAATATATCACAAAATTTTCTCTGATCAGTATTGGTTTAAGTGTGTTTAAGTGCTGTGAGGGCCTTATTTATGCGTTTGTCAATTTTTTATTCACATTTATATTTGCTTTTCAGCAGTCATAAGTGATAAACAGCAGATATGCCTCGTAGTATAAAACCATCTTCATTTTATGGGAGCCGTACACAGAGAATCAGATTTAATAATAATGGAATCAATATAGAGAATAGAAATATTGGGACACTTTTACCAGATGCAAGCAGTGAAGCTGAAGATGAACAAAATGAAGATGAGATTGAAAATTTTAAGTTGTGTTGTGTGTAGTGTGTGACGACACATCAGTGTCATGTGACACGAGACCATGTATGTGTGAGCGAGCGTAGACAGGATCAGACAGAGATTTTACTGTACATGTTATGTTGTGTTAATATCTAAATAAATAAAGTCTTGTTATACTATCAAGCCTTTCTACATGGTGGCAGCGGCGGGATAGTATTCCCATTCCGAAACGAATCAAACCTGGTATGGCAGAGAATTTTAACAAGCCGTCAGCGCTAAACCTCGCAGGCAATGTGGCCGAGAATTGGCGACGGTTTAAGCAGCACTATCAAATATACATGAAAGCATCAGGATTACACAAGAAGTAAGTCGAAAGAAGAACAATCGTGTATCTTACTCAACTTAGCGGGATCAGAAGCAGTTGAAGTATTCAATACATTTCAGTACACAGGAGACGAGAGCGATGAAGATCCAAAGGTTTTACTCGAAAAATTCGAAGCGTATTGTTCTCCGCAAAAGAACGTAACATACGAGCGCCACGTTTTCAACACCAGAAATCAAGGGACAACAGAAACCATCGATGCATGCATATGTAACCAACCTTCGACTGAAAGCAAAATATTGCGAATTTGGATCGCTCACCGATGACCTCATCAAAGATCGTATAGTCTGCGGAATTCGATCAGATCAAGTGCGACGATTATTGCTTCGTGAGCCAAAGCGAACTCTCCAGAAAGACCTCGATGTTTGCCGATCTAGTGAAATATCCGAAATGCAATTAAAGGAACTTAAAAGTGAAACCAAGAATGTGGATGGACTCGATCGAACAAGATTTAACCCGAGACAGAACCAACAACGCCAAGGTCAACAAACGCCGCCAAACGGTCACACGTCATCACAACTTGGTAAACAACATGAGAAATATGAAACACCTTGCCCAAACTGTGGAACAGTGCATGACAAACGACGTTGCCCTGCTCACGGAAAAACGCGCAATTTCTGTAAGAAACTAAACCACTACGAAAAAGTTTGTCATCAGAAAAACCGTGTGCAACTCATACTACCGAGCCTACCGACGCCGAATTATTTATCGGAGCAGTCGAAATTGGAACTGTCAAAACAGCCGACAATAATGACAATGTTTTCATGGACCAAGTATCCAGCAGCGACGGCGAATGGAATACGACCCTGCACATTAACGGCACGAATGTTCTGTTCAAGATAGACACTGGTGCGAAATGTAACGTCTTGCCTTACTCAACACTTCTGGCTGCATTCGGGAAAACAAGCAAACAGTACGTGTATTCGTCGACGGGAGTTAAACTCGTGTCATATTCAGGTGACAAAATGGACACGTGTGGCGAAGCATACCTAACTTGCAAGTTCAACAAAGAAGAACACAAGATCCGCTTCTATTTGGTAAACCAGAAAGTCACCCCGATCCTTGGCCTCAAAACATGCAAAGACCTGAGAATGATTCAACGAATTAACGCATTAGTGCCCGAAGAAACACTCTTTGAAGATTATACGGATGTGTTTGACGGCCTTGGCAATCTTCCAGGCACATATCAGATCGAATTGCAACCTGATTCCAAGCCTGTGGTACACCATCCGCGTCAAGTACCCCTGCAGCATTAACAGTTCGAGTCAAAACTGAACTTGAACGAATGGAGCGCTTAGGTGTCATACAACCTGTTAGTCAGTCCACAGACTGGGTATCTTCAATGGTCACTGTGGTGAAACCCAACAAAATCCGCATCTGTATAGATCCTGAAGATCTAAACCAGGCCATTAAACGTGAAGAATATCCAATCCCTACTATTGAAGAAGTAATCTGTCGTTTACCAGAGGCCGAAATATTCAGCAAATTTGATGCTAGTTCCGGTTTCTGGGAGATTCAACTTGACGACGAATCCGGAAACCTGACAACGTTTAACACACGGCTTGGACGTTTTAAAGTCACAAGATTACCATTTGGCATCTCATCAGTCCCTGAAGTTTTCCAGAAAACCATTGGTCAACTCTTCCCCGATATTGAAGGAGTAGACGTGATCATGGATGACATCTTAGTTTGGGGCAAAGATGACCAGCAACACGATGAACGAGTTTACTGCAACATTTAAATAGGTCTGTATTGTCGCGACATAGCCTAGCTATCTTGTGTGACTAGTGGCAGAATGGGGTTCAACGAGGTAAAATGAAAGAGAAATCGAAGTATAATGAACATGACATATTTCCAAACTGTATGAATATGTCATTGGTTAAGTTTTCATTCACATTTTTTCGTGTGTACGACATACATTCACAAGTTTAATTATCTTGGGCGAGGAGCGTTGTTAAAAACGTGGCCATTAACCAAGGTGCCTTATTAATAGTATCGGAACAAGTGAACTTGTGAACGAAACACTTAATTTGGTCGCGTGTAAGATTCGGAATTTGATACGTTCTCAAATTCTGTTTACTGCTTAAACAATACAATATAATAAATAATATTTTCGCACCCAGGCAATGGGCATGCGACCCATATTTGCTTTATTTTTAAAATCCTTCACTGAAGTTTTCAACCAGTTCAGCTAACCTAAATGTAAATAAATCTAAATATAATTCTAAATCTAAACTTCAACCTAAACTTGAAGCTAAAAATAAATTTAAATCTAAACTTCAACCTAAACTTAAACTTAAACATAAACTTAAACCAAAACGTAAATCTAAAGAAATCTAAATAACTTTAAATCTAAATCTAAATCTAAATCTAAACTAAATAGAAATCTAAGTAATCTAAATCTAAGTTTAAATCTATCGAAATGTCGAAAAAATATTTACAAAGTGGAAAACTCAAAAGATAATTTGGTTTTATTGCAAAGTTACACAAAAATGCAGAACCAAATTAATCAAAAGTCCTAAAAACTGACTACAATAGTTTGTGCTCTTCTTTAAATTATTTTTATAATTTTTGTTTTATAATTTTATGAACAAGAAACATGAACAGAACAGAACAGAACAGAACAGAACAGAACAGAACAGAACAGAACAGAACAGAACAGAACAGAACAGAACAGAACAGAACAGAACAGAGGGAGCTATAGTAATTTAACGCGGCAACATGTCCAGCAAAGGCATGCAAATTAGCGAGAAAGCGTTTTGTTCACTTGTCGAAGCCGTGTTCAGTATATTATTTTTGTTAAACATGCAATAAGTTCAATTCATGTACAACCATGGTATTTTGCGGGAGTTTTGTCTTCTAGACCAAGATTGTCGTGCCCTGAAAGGTTTGCGGTGCCCTAAAGCGCAGCTAACTTTCAGACCGCTTTATATTCTGCCTGTGATTTCGTTTGTTCGTTCATTCATTTGCGAGGAATCAATAGAAACCGACATTTTTGGCGTCACGGAAAGCAATCGGCTTTTCGGCGATGGCGACATGTCAATATGATCAAGCCCGAAGACTTCTGCTGGCCAAGATTAATTTGAGCTGGAGAAACGCATTTGCGAAAAGAAATATTATCGAGGTAAGTGAACTATGGTATCCTCATGAACAAAAATATGTTAAATCATTTATGGACCCTATTATAAAGAGCAGGTTGCTTTTGTTTCGCTATAAAAAGTAAAAACACATATGTGTGGACATGGCCTATTCTTTCCCAGAGCTATAAGATTTTCATTCTGAAGCAAAAAGCATTTATAGTGAACTTGACTTATACTGTATATATATTTCTTCCCCGTACTTGCGTATCCAGACTAGAAACTGATGATTTTTAAATATTTTTTGCTTCTATATTAATTTTAGTTTTATTAATTATTTATGTGATTATGCAAAATCATATTCCTGGTGAGGATATGAAAAATATGTCTATATTTTCTACTAAAAACTTGCATCTATATAATTATAATTTAATAGTACCATGTATATAGGTAGCATTCTTGGTAGCTGAAGTCAATTGCAACTATGCCCTGTTCAGCCACTTATTGCCACTATATGGTATTAAAGTGATTAAAACAAAAACAGATTTTTGATATCTACTTCATTCATAATCATTTGGACTTTGCATCAAGAAAAAGTGAAGCCAAGAACTTTGCATGCATTTCTCCAGCTGCAAAGATGAACATTCAAATCAAAAGAGCAATGAACCAACTACAAATAGTCTGTACATGAGTACACAAATGGTGAATCCATATTATTAAACGTACTTCTAATTTTAATATTGAAATTATGTTTCAACTAGAGGGGGCTTATTGATTATAAGCCAAAAGGGGCTTAATTAGAGGGAGTGGTATACAGTATTTAAGATAGGGGCATAATAGAGTGAGCAACCATAATATAGGGAGCTTTATTTAATTTTCCAACCCAGAGAGAAGGCAGGGGGGGTTAACCATATTTTAAACTTGATCCTTGGTCTTCTGTCAATGTCATGCCTCCCTACCTCGCGTGCTTGTAGCTTTAGAACTATTTTGTCATACTGTAAACTTCCCATAATAAGCCCTTGCCTTATCTTTTTTATTATTTTTTACAGAATAGCCAAACTTCGTTGCAGTTATTTGCATAATCTCGTGGCTCATGCCCATAGCCTGCAATCCTTTCGGCCAAGATGCACTCCACTCGGACACTGAATAGATATCTATTCTGTGACTCGGAGCACGGATCTGGATACACACTGTACCAGTACTAACTTCATATAAATGACTTCCTCTTAAACATGGGACTTAATACAAAAACGAACTTCCCGCGAACTGCAAAAGAATCTACTGACCAGTGCAAGACTTTTGTATTAAACTCTCAAAACTTTAAAACATACCATCTGATAACATAGATATAATTCTGTGTATTATTAATAATTAACAAATTATTGTCCGGTGAATACACTTCCTTGCCAGAATGCTAGCATTATTCTCATTGCTTTTCCATTGCCAAAATGCTCAAAATAATGCTAGCATGATGTGCAATTGTGCAAAAGCCTATTGGCCGAGGAGCAACGGAACGAGCTGCGTGACGTAACTGCGTTTGACGCGACATTTTTAACGCGATGTTTTGAATGCCACAGGGCACCGTTTTTAGCACTGTGTCTGGTTCCACTATTAATCTGGTGACACAAATAAGCCAAGATTCGCGAGGAACAACCATAGGTATCTCGGCGCTTCTGGTGAGAACTGACAATAATGATCTATCAGCAAAGGGTCAATCAAATTAACAGTCTTCTCAAGGACTACTGTAAGTGCAATAAGATTCCATTCTTAAGTAACTCTAACATAGATAGGATTCATTTAAACTTTAAAGGCCTTCATCTGAATAAGCAGGGAAGTTTAGCCTTACAACAGAATTTGTTAGATTTTGCTAATAATTTTTCAACTTGACTTGATTCCGCTCAGCCCATAATTCCTACTACGCGAGGGTTTAAATTTGCATGACTAAATGTTAGAGATTTAACCAAGCATATTGACGAAGTACGAGTTTTGCTTGCCGACAACGTGATCGATATTTTAGCTTTGAACGAGACATGGCTGGACTCAACTGTAAGTAATAATGAGGTGCATATAACTGGTTACGAAATTGTACGTCGGGACAGGGGTTTTCCCAGTGCCGATGGAAAAATATACGGGGGTGTTTGTTCTTATGTGCGTTCTAGCGTTAATTTTTCGCCACGTTTAGATTTGTCTCCCGATCGGCTAGAAAATCTATGCATAGAAATTCGTAAACCAAGTTGCAAGCCTTTTCTCATTGCAACGTGGTATCGATCACCTAATTCTACCGTGGACAAATTCGATCTATTTGAGACGTTACTTGATAGGCTCGATGCCGAAAGTGTCGAGTACCATTTATTAGGTGATTTAAACTGTAATGTTGGGGCACCTGTCCTAGATCACGCGACGAGTGTTGGCAGGCATCACTGAGCTGTACGGTTTCAATCAGCTGATAGGTGAACCAACCCGTATCACTGAATCGTCTTCTACCACAATCGATCTCATATTTACTAACGAACCGGATAAAATCGTTTGCTCTGGTGTCTCATGTCAGCATTAGTGATCATAACTTAATTTATTCATTTCGTAAAATTTCAAGTGGCATGCGTTCTTTTATTAGGGACTTTAAGATTCAGACAACGGACTACGGCTACGGTAGAAAGTTTAACAATGGCATTAAATGGTTGTGTATTTATACATTCAAATTTCAAGATACATATTCACACGGACTCGTTTTGTTCTTAACTTCTTGAGGAAAAACACTTGTTCAATCTATGGTAATCGCGAGAGTAATGTTAAACTTCTCCAAGGCTCCTGTAGTGACTCAGGTTTCGCGTTGTCTTTACAACGTAAAAATGCTTTTTCTAGGTTGTCAACAGAGTCACGACGGCATGAAAATTACTCTTGGGACCATCACTTGCAAAAGCTCTTTGTATATGACAAAAAATTCTATTGTTCAAACACGTTGCCGTAGTTGTAGTCGCGGTGTTTTCTTAAAGTCCCTAATAAAGGCCATTCTACGGTGTCATACAGAAATTTCAAAAGCTTTGACACCGAGAGTTTTCGAATGGACATTTATTCACAGAATTGGGAGGGATTAACAGCTTTAAATAATCCGAATCAAATGCGGCAAGTCTGGGAAACCACATTCAATACCGTGGTTGAAAGACATGCCCCCTTGCACACAAGGCGTGTCAGGGCCTCTAAGTCACCCTGGACCACGCCTGAGCTAAAACAGCGCATGCGCGAGAGGGACATTTTAAAAATCAAAGCTGCTAAGTCTCAAGACCCACAAGACTGGTTCCCCTTTAAAAGAGCTCGCAATTTTGTGAATAATGAAATTAAACGTGCTAAGGAGAACCATTACAGGGTTGCTTTTCAAGAAAATGACAGAAATATGAAAAAGACTTGGGGTATAATTAATGAGCTTACCTCAAGAAAACAACACAACTCTCATGTAAAGGAAATCAACTTGAATGGTTCTCCAATATTCGACTCAAAAGTATTATGCGAAACATTCAATGAACACTTTGCCAGCATTGGACCTGAGCTAGCTGAGAAAATACCTTGTACTGAAAACAATCGTTCACACCTTGACTATCTCACGTCTCTAAATAGCGGCGAAGGTCATAGTTTTCAATTAATTCAGACAAATTCTACTATAGTTTTCTCACTCTTATCTAAAATATGCAAATCTAAAGCAACAGGTTTGGATAAGATATCAGCTAGGCTACTTCGTATATGTCCCGATTTGATAGCTGAATCTCTGTGTCATCTTTAATTGTTCCATCACTACTGGTATCTTTCCTGATGAGTGAAAATGCGCTAAAGTCATTCCATTGTTCAAACAGGGAGAACGTAGAGACTTGAATGACTATCGTCCAATATCAATCATTCCAGTCGTAGCAAAGGTTTTCGAGAGGATAATTTATAATCAAGTTTACGATTATCATATCGATAACAACTTGCTATCAAATAGTCAATCAGGTTTTCGAAGTCTCCACTCCACGGTGACTGCTCTTCTTGAGGCCACGAACAATTGGGCTGACAATGTCGACCATGGCAGTGTAAATGCAGTAGTTTTTCTTGACCTTAAAAAAGCGTTCGATACCATTGACCATGAGATTCTGCTCTCAAAACTTAATGCATACGGCTTACGAGGAACTGCAAGTAGTTGGTTTGGGTCCTACTTAAGCGAACGCAATGAAAGGTGTTTTTGTCGGGTCACGACAGAGATTATCTACGTTTCATTCCGCTCCGGACCTGGCAATCGATGGTGCTCCTGTTAAGCGTGTTTCTCAAACAAAATCACTTGGAGTGCACAAAGACGAAAATCTATCTTGGAATGCACACATTCAGGAGATAACTAAAAAGATTGCTTCTGGTATAGCAGCCTTGAAACGTATTCGGCATTTTGTTCCTGTTACAACGCTACATTTAATTTTTAATTCATTGGTTCAACCGCATTTCAATTATTGTTGCATTGTCTGGGACAATTGCAGTAAAACTCTTGCCGCTAAACTTCAAAAGTTACGAAATCGGGCAGCGAGAGTTTTAACCTTTTCTAGCTATGATGCTGATGCCGATTGTTTAATTGAGAGGCTTGGCTGGAAAAATCTTGAATTGCAGCGAAAATTTCATACAGCTGTCATGGTCTATAAATCGCTAAATGGCCTCGCACCAGATATATGCGTGCCATGTTTATTGATCGCGACAGCGTAGCCACGTATTCTTTGAGAGACACGGAGGGCAAATTAGCTGTTCCAACGGCCCCGCACAAATTATCTCAAAAATAGCTTTAGTTATGGTGGTGCGATGCTGTTGAATAGCCTTCCGGTTGGGTTGCGGCAGGCAAATACCCTAAATAGTTTTCGTGCGGGCTGCCGTAAAGTTTTATACTTTCTTTTATTTAAAGCACGGCTCTCGTGGAAAACAGGTATTATGTTAATTGCTAGTTTTTTTGTTTTTATTTGTATATATGTATTTTAACCTTTTAAACCTGACCGAGATTTCCGTGGATAAATAAATAAAGATTAAGTGAGTTATTAACCAAATATGGGAGTATTGTTCGTCGTACTTGGCACTCGTCAGAACATTGTTTATCAAAATTGGTTATAGATGTTGCTTTTAATTTTCAAAACGTGATTGTGTTGTGGAATGTCGTGGTTTATTTAGTTGTTTTTTTGTCCTTTTGACAAAGATTTTAACGTTGCTTGAGTTATTGGTTGACGTCCATCTTAATGGTGAAGTAGGACAGTGGTTACGAGGCTGAGTGTATAGCTCGTATAGTGATACGATAAAAAAATCAATTAGGGTGGCTAAAGGAACATGCGATGTAAAAGTTATCGTAAGACTCAAATTTTTGACATTAGTGTATATGTAACGTTGTATATTCTTTTATAATACATCGTGTAATACAAAATAACGTAGCCCACAATAACAGAATTTGCAATTGTTGATGAATAGGTAGTTTCAAAGAAATAAGAAGTAAAAGTGTGCGCAATGTCTGCCAACGTCTCGACGTGAACAAGTCCAACTTGGGTTTACTTGGTTTGAAAGGTTAATATGTTTGTACTTAGAGTGTGTGCTCATGATATTTTAAGTTTTATTTCTTCGGGCACCGCAAATAGAGTTTGTAGTTGGTTCTTCAGATGTGTGAGATTAACAATATTTTTCAAAAAATAGAGTTATAATTGCTTATACTTGAGATAGCTCACTATATTTTGTTTAAGATTAATGAGCTGTTTTCAAAATTTATTTTGGCAGGTATTCCAGGGTTGACTAATGTTTTTATCGATGCCTATTTTTATAGTTAAGATAATGTTGTTTACGCTATAATCCCAAGTTGTTTTCAGCACGATTTTTGAAATTAATGAAAGGGTTGTTAAGTTTCTCTTTAATACGAAATGACAACTGGTAGAGTTTGAGTAATTTAGAGTCTACAGTTTATTGCTGCAACTAAATTGTTGGTATAAAAGAGTCAGTATTTACCAAGTATTCGGAAGTAGTTTTTGTCCTAATTCAAGTAGGTGCTACAGATAAAGCTGGTAGTGTGTTATTCAGATGTGTTATAGATGAGACTTTTACCAAAAATAGAGGTATAATTCCTTATACTTAGCACAGCTCACGACATTGTGAAAGATTGATAACCTGTTTTCAAGTTAAACTTTCGTTTATATTTTGCCACGTTTGCCAGCCTTGGTAATGTTATTATCTACACCTATTTTTATAGTGTTCGTAGTCGTAGTAATGTTTATTTGATTTTTTAGTGGCCTAAAAGTGGTCGAGCGTCAAGTGTCACCTTACGATAGGCACTTAAGGCTTTAAACGAATCTAAAAGTGGCACAATGTGCACACGTTTACCTGTTTGTTATCATTTTTACTGTTGCTATTGGTAATGAATAAAAAACTGAAGTAACTCTTAATGGGGTTTTATCCCCCCTGAGTTTGGCTTTGGCGTTTCCATTGTTTTGTGAGCTACTATATGCGAGGTTTTCAGGTGTGTGGGATTTAGCGTTGTATGTCAAAATGGTATAGGTGCATGAACTGGTGTGGTCTAAAATTGTTTGTTGCGAATGACTATTTGGATGCTGTCTGGTTTTCGCATTTGGTTATAGCAGCCAATTACTTCTAGTGTATGGCACCTGGCCGGACATAGAACTAAACCGATCAATTTGCTATGAGTATTGAACTTCTTTGTTTGAAAATGGCCTAAGTCAATTAACGTTAATCGCGATGTTTTCGGATTTCGGTCAGTTTCAGATTTGCAAAACTTCACACCTAGCTTGCGCGTAAGATAGTCCCCACTTAGCCGCACGACTGCAAGTTGGCTTCAAATTGCATGACTGCAGAACGATTCATTTTTGACTGCTTCATATTCAGAATTTACAGTCAAACAGCAGCTGAACAGCAGTCGATAGTTGCTGTAGACAAACAGCAGTCGAAAAGCAGCACTACAATTTGATTTTATCGAAAGACGCCGCAAAGCACTTATCAGGCGGATCTCCTAAACCCTGCAGCTAAATTGGGCGAGGCATGTAGCTTCTCGCTTTTCTGGGACCTTTTTTGCAGGCGCTTGCTTTATTCCTGGTCATCAGGAGAGATCAAGGTTAAAAGAGTAACTAGTTTTATTTTCTAACAGCTATTATAAATACATGGAATAAGTTTATAAATAACCAAAACGTTTCTCGTGTGACGTCTTTAGTGGTGTTTGAGCTTCAAGATTGGCTAAGATAACAATCACTGTTCTTTTGCCTCAGTTTTGCAGGCAGTGAACTGCAGTTGTTTCCTTGCTCTTCGAATTGCTGAGCCACATTTATTTCGTACTGTCTTCCTCCAGTTGAATGAACTTTCGTCGAGTTGCCACACACAGCAGCATCGTTTAGCATAGACTATAAAATAGAGGAAACGAATTATATTAGCTCATTTTGCTATTCTGTCAACACGCATTCATTAACTAGGATACCAGCTATAAGCTCCTGAATTTAGAAAATTGGCAATTTGGGAAGCAAAAGTCCACCTCGAGTAGCTGTCAAACAAAAGGGTCGTGCCATATTACGTTCACATGACACTTGTATATCCCTTTGAAGCCTGAAGACGAGTCTTTTGTATTTTATTCTGGCTATTAACGCCAGACGATTTTATTCAGCACAGGGAGAGGTCCAGGCCTCAAAGGGATATATTAATTCGATTAGGTTGTAGGTGTACGTCTTATTTCACATAACATCTACTTTCTACATGAACGCGAGATTCCTGAATCATACGAGGATTGGAGCCAGTAGCTTATAGCCTAATAGGCGTCGCAACTCTCGTTCTTGTTTGATCCTCAATTAAGTCTCATCAACTTTTCTGCACTCCTGCGCTCTCTCATTTAAATTGAAACCGACTCGAATTATTGGGTCTTTCATTTGATTGTTTGGTATAACATTTTGAAACAATACATGCTGGCGTTTAAATACAATTTTTCCCAATGCCAATAGCGAAACGTTTGTATCACGTACTAAAGTTTGAAAGAAATATGATAATTTTACTCACCAATGCATTTGCTAATTATGTCTTGATCCAGAACCTGGGTTTTCGTCTTAGACTTATTCGCTTGAAAAGGTGCACTTGAAATAAACTCTTCTTCAGTGAAGAAATATTCAAGAAGTGCATTGAGAAGCTCGTTTGTTTTTTTCTCAGCAGTTACACGAATATTGCCCAACACAACGCTTGATACATATATCCCAGCTGTCGGAAATAGCTCCTGCATTCCTTTTCCAGCAACTTTAAAACAACTTTTTGGCTATATAATGATAATGAAAAAAGAATACAATACAATCAGTTCACAAAATTAAAATACATCACATGACGGTCAGCCTACGGTGATGCTCTGTATTGGATGTTGTGTGCCAATAGCATGCAGCTGTTAATATAACTATACTTTAGTCATGTATGTATATGGACAAGTTATATATATGCATGCCTCCATATAAAAAAGCCGTACGTCAAGCTTTCCTAACGTTCAACCTCCTAACTCGGTCAGAATTTTTATCGATGACCTAAAGTACCGGGTATAGGGTAAAACATGGACTGGACTATTTTTTGGACCATTTTTTGAACTATTTTTTGCATCAATTTTTGCTTCTCGTTTGTCTTATTTTTCATCTCAATTTTTTGGGTGAGAACTCTACATATGTAGTATAGTCTAATAACAAAGACTGCAGAATTTTTATCTCTTGACTTGTAACTTTATCCGCGTATATCTAAGTCTATAAACAGCGTGTCTCGCGCGATACTTGCGGTATCGACTGCCGAATTCAATAGCATTTTATAGTAGCGCCAACAGTTTTAAATTTCTGTTGAACTCTGGCTCTGCAATGTAAATTAGGCGTCGACTATCGTCGTTCGGTTGCATTGAAATCTCGGCATACGAAAGAGAAGATGTCTCTATAACCCAGAGCCAGAGGCTAACTAATTTTGGTAGTAAACTTATAACAAAGCATGTAGCATGTGATAAGAAACTAAGAAGAGATTTTGGTTCGTCAAGCTCAATGCTCGGACGAACGTCTACCAAACGTCTGTTAAGAAGAGATATCTCGAAATACGTTATGACATTTCTCGTCGTAGCAACTCTGTCGTTCGCATAGCTTAATATATAGGCTAACAGAGTAAGCAGACACAATAGCGCGATCAAATCATAGCGATCTAGAATACATATACGCATTTCCTACTGTATAGGTGAGCCGCTCGCAGGACATCACAGGACATGCATTTCGAGATATCTCTTCTTTTAGTTTGTTATCACTGCTACAGTCACCGCTACATGCTTTGTTATGTTCACTGAAGATTAATAGTTTATGCCGAGATTTCGCGCGCGCACGGCAAAATACAACGGAACGACGCTATAGTCAACACCCAATTTACATTCGTACATTGCAGAGCCAGAGTTCAACAGAAATTAAAAATTGTTTGCGCTACTAAATGCTATTGAAATCGGTAGTAAATAAGTCGATACAAGTATCGCGAGACACACGCTGTTTATACACTTAAGAGTCTTAGATATACTCGGATAAATAAATTACTAGTCAAGAGATAAAAATTCCACAGCTTTGATATTAGTTTATACTATATATAGAGAGTTTTCACCCAAAAAATTGAGAGGAAAAATAAGACAAATGAGACGCAAAAATTGATCCAAAAAATAGTCCAAAAAATAGTCCAGTCCATGTTTTACCCTATGCCTAAAGTACCTGGTTTTCAAATATGGAATATTTCGTTTCAAATTTCCTAGCGAAATTCATAACATATTAATTGCTAAACATTTTTCTAAACACCCTGTGAAGAGTTCCAAATAACAGTGAAAATTCCACCAGCTGTCATATTTAATTAACAGTGCCAGTGGCATTCAAAACAGGAAATTGGAAACTCGACGTATGTGAGGTGAGGTTCTAACGCTAAATAATAAAGTTTAACAAAAAACTTAACTGACTGGCTTTATTGTAGCAGTTTTCTCCTTGTTCACTGTTTGGATACTTGAAGCAGTTGAGGAAACCTTAAAAAATACATTGAAACAATAGTTGATATATAGTTCAGTATCAAATGTAGCAAAACGAAATTAAAAGGTGTTAAGCCCTAATCAAACGAGAACGCAAGTCATCGCAAGTTAGCAGTCACAAATTTCTGTGGCGGTCGTTCGAACACCCAAATTAACAAAATAAAGGTTTCATGAGTGTTTCAAACAAGTTTTAACTTTGTCACAGTACATTATAATATTTTCGGGAAATTATTCAGACCGGCTGGCTGAGATAGCGTGACTGCCAACTTGCGATGACTTGCGTTCTCGTTTGATTAGGGCTTTAGCGAATGGAATACAGATGTTTCGAGCGGATCCCTTCATCACATTTTACTCTGTTTTTGATGAAGGCGGGTCCGCTTGAAACGTAAGTATTTCGTTCCTAAAGGTCTTTGAAATTTACCACCTTTTTGAAAACATGTCAAAAATAAATATCATGCACATTTACATAAACTGTACATGTATAAATCTATACAGAACGATCTGAGATATCTCAACATATATCATTACCTGATTATCGAAGTAATTGACTAAGCATCGTAAATAGTTTATTACTTCTGGAGGTGGAACTGTCGTAAGATATAAAATGCATTAAAAACATGGTCATGGTAAATTATGTGTTACATGATATAAAACTTTGCATATTATGTAGACAAGTAATCTTTATCTATATATACAAAGAAATTTTGTGGGTTTGACCTACACGCAGTGTTAAAACTAAGACAACTATAAATCGTGTGCAGTTGCCGAAATATTTTGTATGAAGGCCGGAATTAAAACCCAACGAAAATAACATCACATTTTGGGCTGGAATCGAATCCGCGAGGTAGTTGAGTTCGATATTGCCAAATAAGTCAAAAGAGTAATACATTTTTTAAATTGATATGTTAACTATGTTAAATTTATCGTCTATACGTCAAGAGCATGGTAACGTTCTTTTTAAATAAGATGTACTATTCAAAATTACTTGGGCGCGTATTAATTCATATATAATTCAATCAAATTTACCTGGTAATGTAAATGAGTTTTGTAGTGGTACATTGCTGTTGGAACCTTTTTCCGATGTACTGCCTGAACACTTTTCTTTCCATGGGTCTTCTTCAATAACTATTCCATCCTCATCACTAGATATTTCATCCAGAGTATACAGTTGTTCCTCAACAATATCCATGTCGTTTAAACTGCCCAAAGGAGAATTTGACCCAGTCAACATTGCTTCTTTGATCACCGAACCAATGCTGGAAATTGACGTTTCATACTGGTGCGGATAGTTTGGCAGAGATGCCATTTTTTCAAAACTATATTTGGCGACATTGACAGAACTGCCACTGGCTTCGTTTTGGGTTAGTGGACTAGGGCTACAAGAAGGAGTTTTGGTTGACTTTGGAGTGGATGAATAGGATTTTCTGCTGTAGGTTGGCGTAATATTGATCGGAGAATTTGCAGGCCTAGAGTTGCGGTTATGTGGACTATGAACAGAACTAGACTGATTTGGTGGAAAAGCAAGTGGAGATAGGTTAATGGGGTTTGGATTCACTTGACCAAAGAACTGCTGGGCCATGATTTGGCATGCCTCGGTTGTCGCCGCTCCCATCGTCGATTTCTTCGTTTTTGTCTGGCTCTTTTTTCTTTTCTCCTGTTTTGCTCTTGGAGAGGAAACTTTAGTTCGAGAGGAAACTTTGGTTGAAGAGGAAACTTTGGTTGAAGAGGAAACTTTGGTTGAAGAGGAAACTTTGGTTGAAGAGGAAACTTTAGTTGGAGTTGAAGAGGAAACTTTAGTTGGAGTTGAAGAGGAAAGCTTCGTTGGTGAATATTCTTCGCTATCCAGAAGTTTTGCGCTAGGTTTTCGTTTTCTCTTAGATTTCTGATCTTTGTTGGTGGCACATGCGCTGGGTTAGCTCAGCCAGAGCCAAAGGTGAGGAAGTCGATTGGGTTGCACTCTTGCTGAGTTTGTTAGCCATTTCTGCTACCAGCTGATCTTCCAGATCATGAAGTTCTTTTTTGTCTTCTAGATGAAAGTTGGAATACAAGGTCTTTACAAGTTATTTCTAATTATATAACTAAATCAACAACACAATTATTTTTCATTTTGTGAGATATCGCAGAAATTCTGCGGCAGAATCTTTAGTGCGTTCAGTTTGTGTATGGTTGAGAACTGTGTCGGACACGGCTCCAATATGCAAGAGAAATATGTGTCACACATATACATTACAGTGTGACATTTCAATTCCTGAAGATTATCTGGCTAAATATTTAATGATCTATAGCTATAAACAACTCACCGCTGATTTGTATAACTTTAACATCCCATTTTCTGCCTTCAGCGTTTATAGATGCCGTTGCGTTAACAAATCGAAACTCCTTCGCAATCCTTGTTACTGGTAAAATACTAAATTGATTGGTTTCAATCCAAAAAACAAGCGCTGACTGCTTTCTTTGCTTCGGTTTTTCGATGGTATGGGTGACGTCTGTATTGTCTTCCCTGGTGGAGATGGTGTGCAAATTAATCAGTTGATCCGTTAGATCTTGGGCTACATTCTTGTTGCTTGCCATTGTAAATATAGTATATATAAAATCTCGGTGAAAAAAGTCTTACGACGTCAACGGGTACAAACTTGGGTTTGTGTGCGTGAGAAACACTGACCTTATTGTAACAAACTCTTATCTTTCGTGTTAATATGTTCGAAAAAATGTTGCCACATTGCCCTACTCGAAATTGCATTCCAGCTTAATGATTGCCTGAGGAATGTTTTAGTTTACTGAACAAAAATAAGCTCTAAAGTTTATGGGAAGTGTTAAAGAATATAAATCCTAATATTATAAATGCAAGACATGCAATGACAGTGTAAGAATGTTATATTTTGAATAATAATATATTAAACTAGGACTCTTGCCGTCTGCTGACTGATTATTTGTTCAACTTCAAGTCTCCACTATAATTAGAATGAAACCATTAAAGAACAGGGCGTTTTCCTGCCCGACTAAAGATAATATTGATGTTGGCTGTCACATTTTCTCTTCTTAATAAGAAAGAATTCATCGCTCGCGATAACTTCCCTTTACAAATTTGATTGTATTTCTTATACCATATGACACAAATATACCTTTCATAATCATGGACAAAAGCCAGTCTAAGAATGTTTTTGAGGCTGTTGCAATGGAAATGACTCGCGAAATGGTACAACTTACTGATCGTGGACTTGACGAGACACACAATATTATTCGCGTTAACCACGTTCAAAATGAAAGTCTGGAATGTCCGTCCACAAGCGAAGGTTTCAATATTTTACCTATGGTAACAGTTGCTGTCGGTAGCAAGAGAAACTTGGAACAATCAGTTGCACCCTTACCCGACCTAGACGAAACTCTTGTAGATCAGTCGGAAAACACTGAGCCCACTGATGATACATTGGAATTGCAACAAACAATCAACGCTGTGGATGCTAAAGAACAGCTGTTGAAACAAAAAATAGAAGAGTGCAAAAATTTAATTTGCCATGGCGATTATGACAAGCTCATTTCAAAACCCTCCACTTTTGATGATTCTGATAGTGTGGTGTTCGATGAACATTTAGAAAATATAAAAAACGTTTACGAAGAAGAGCTTTCAAAGATTCAAGACGACTTGTTCTGCAACTTCACAGACCTAGACGTTCAGCATCCTCTGTTTTCACCTCCTGAGGCAGAGCTTATGAAAGTCGTTAATGATACTGAATAGGAAGGATTGGAGAGCTCAGATTCTAAGTCTTTGTATGACGGCTCAGAGACCTCCGGTATAGTGCCTGAATTGATTTGGACTAGTGGCTGTGCGCAGGACTATTGTGTCAGAGCCAGAGTCTAATTCATGTCTATCATCAGAATTTTGGAGAGTCACTGGTCTATGTGATTACTGTTCTGTTCAGAACCCTTCCGTTTCGGAAAACGTTGGTCTCCGACACAAAAAGTTTCCAAAACTCTGATAATATGCTTGGAAATTTTGTAACAAGCCTGTCACAGCACGCGTGTTTGTACATGGATTTTGTCTCTTTGTAGCAACCTTGGGACAAAAACGTTTCAAAGCCGGCACAGTGGCGCTTTTCTAGAGTCACTTAACTGGCTTCATTGTCCAAAAAGATGTAAACAAGTTATCTTGACGTATACAACTCTTGCATGCTGACGTATAAAAGCGGTTACATTCTGGGGACAGAATAAAGAACAACCAGAAGTTCAACTCGGGTGAAAACTTGTCCCTTTTTTCTCAATGAGCATTAAGGCTCGTTTACACAGGCGATTTTTGCTGCGATTCTACTCCTCTTGACTGATGCGATCGAATGGATATAGCGATGATGGCGACGTTTGTCGTGCGCGCGGCAACATTCGCGAGGACACTTACATGAAAGGTGCCGACACATTCGGACTTCTGGCAGCGGTTACTTTCTGAGGCGTGGCTACTTTGGGCACAGAATAATAATACAACCAGACAACCAGAAGTCCAACTCGCGTGAAACTTGTCTGCATTTTTGCAATGCGCATGCACGAAATATAGGGCCATTCGTCGCCATCTTACGCCATCCTGGCAAGTCCCCCCGGCAGTTTTAGCCTTCAGAAGGTTAAACCTGCCGAGGGAATTTGCCAGGATGGCGTAAGACGGCGATGAATAAAGATGCGCGAGGCAAAATGTGCGAGGACATATCACATAAGCTTCAAAGGTTCCCACGAGAGTTCAATTTCTGTTTGTATTAATATTCTGTGCTTTAACTGCTTTTGGGTTGAAAAACAGGTAGAGAAGACTGAAAAGTATGAAGAGAAAAAGATGAAAAGCGAACACACCGAAATCAATTAATATTTGTTTTAAATTTTCGAATGTGTCTTATATTCAATTGTTCATTTTAACATAGCACATACTGTGTGCACTGAATACATATGAAGGTAAAACATGCACCGTAGGGTCAATTGATTCTTGTAGCTGAACATGGCCTAGCTATTTTATTCCTTGTTTTCAAAAAATTCAAACACACAAAGACAAGGCATATATATAACTCACACCATATGATTTAAGTCTATGAAGCAATAAAGAAGTAGCTAAATCCAAATCTTTGCATCATATACTGTAGTTACATGTATATGCCCCCTGGTCACAAGTACAAATATATATTGGGCCTTTTGATATAGCTATGTGAAACCTATGAATAAGATCTGAAATTGAAACAGCATCACACTTTTTCCATCTTCCATCACATTGTTGTTGTTTTGAGAGTCTATTCTGTCCGTGCTCATCAGATTAATTTGCTCCTATTTATATCATTTATTTGCTGTGCCCACAATCGATTTTGTCTGTGCTCATCAGATTCATTTGTTCTCCATTGCTGCGTATATTTCCGACATTTTTGAAGCCTGTTTTCTTTGGTTACAGCATTTTCTGCATTTTTTCGTTTTAAGTAATTCATGCATCTAGCTTGCAATCGCTTATTTCTAGTTTCTGGATCTTCAATTTTTAGTTTTTTTGTCTTGCTTTCTCACACTCGTCATTTTGGCCTGCTATCTCACATTTTTCATTAGCACACTTGTTTGTTTTTTTCATAGCAATTACCTAGTTGAGGCTTCGAATTATTGACTAACTGCTGAATATTTTGATTATGATCAATACAGGCCTCATTGACCAAAACACCTTTCATGTCAAAAGGCACACATGTTCCTCGATAAGAAGTAGCCTGAAAAAATGCAACTAAGTTATCAAGGCCATCAACATTGAGCAAGACACATGTTCCAGAAAAACTTGGCATTTCCCACATATCCCTTGAGGAAGAATCAAAGATTTTATAACTGTTGTTCAACATGTTAAACACTGCAACTGTGTTACAATCAATAGTTAATTAACAAGCAACACTCATAATTTGTTTCTCCTCCAAAAAATATCTCTGTAAATGCATTTTTAGGGAAATATAAGGCCCATTATTATTTTTTATAAATAATTCACCACTTAATGATTCCCCACTATAGGTTAAATTAAATGTTTTCTCATTTAGCGATACCACAGCAGGAACATCAGAAATCTTTTTTAACAGAACCTTTAATACAATCATATAGACAGTTACCATGATACAAAATATTATTTAAATCAGGAGAATCCCAGTTCTCAATATGTTTAATGTATCTAAAGATTATAGCAGTTAATGACATCGCAATGCATTGTTTACCTGCATTATCACCGAACTTCGACTGATCTCCTTGACTAAAATCAGCACGAACAGTTTCCAATACATTAATTATTGGATACGATGAAGGACCTGGATTTTCTTCTACATCATTTGACAGCCTTAGAGGCAATGGTACATATACATACATCTCAAACTCATTAATAATTCATGAGATAATCAGCCAATTACCATAGTCCATTCAATCACCTGATTGACGTTGGATACGCCAGGAAAGCCCAAGATATTAGATGAAAACCGGTGTTCATCTAATTCTTAAGATCTTAATTATCTATGCAAAATAAACAAGTTGCCGTATGAATAAATTTTACACACACTCAAGAATAAAATCTCTTGAGGGTTTATTTTAATTGTATTTTGTAAATGAAATCGCTCGATTGAGATGCCATATCAACAACTCATTTATCGTGTTTCACCAGGGGAATCCAAACACTTGAAAACAATAAAGCCACTCGGCCTTCGGCCTCGTGCTTTCATCATGTTTTCTCGCGTTTGGATCCCCTGATGAAACACTCAAACTCGTTGTTGATATATTACATGATAGCACATCATTTGATGAAACCAAAACATAACTTCATTTGATCTTTGATATTGCTCAACAACACGTTTTAATGTTGGCAAGTAAAACACATGTAAATAAAACATCATTAACATTGTGTTCCAAAACGACCCTTTCAAACGACGTTCATTATCTTTATCTGCCATAAATATGCTGTGGCAGCCGATTGTTGATCGATATTGTTCTAATGTAATGCCATTTTGAAGTTTTCGCAGCTAAAATTTTGTGATTACGTTTCAAAATTATAATAGACGACGTCACACTTGAAAATTTACAATAACAAAGAACCGCGTGTTTCTCGCGTGGGTTTCACGAATAAACGACGAGCACTTCACCACAGATTTCAATTTTCAAGCTTTCAGTTTCTCAATAGTTTCTCAATAGTTCTCAATAGTTTCTCAATAATATTTAAATAGAGCGTAACCTTGACACTCAGTCAGACCACTGGATTGGGTCTGCGTAAACGTTCATTTCTTTAACAAAAATGAATGACAAGATGTTGAAAAACACCTAAAACAAACAAAGCCCCAAGTCAAACCAACAAAATGTGAACAGTAGAAGCGAAGTAGCTCAGTTGGGGATTTGTTTCAGTCTTTCAGAAACGATTCATGTAAAGATAAGAAACATCGGAGCTTTGTCACTACTCACCACTTCTTACCTTGTAAATAAAACACAAAAACCTTTCTGAAAAGGAAAGGTTTGAAGGCAACGTTGAGAACAGCACTTTCTAGCAATCAAGAAAACAATCCAAACACGAGGTTCAACCAGACAGGACCGGTTTTCACTTTTGCTGGCCCGATCACTTCTCGAATACCTGGCGATCTTGTCGACTATCTGGCGACGGCTGTCGAGTATGAGGTAAATGAAGTCCATGACAAGCAAGCAAGCAAGCAAGATTTCCCCGACATAGTGGCTCCCGCTGACAGGTCAGCGGTAGTCACAAAAACTACAACGTGGAAGGCTGGCTTTAACATTTGTTCAGTGTTTAAAATGTAAAGTGAATTTGTGTTTTCAAGGACTTTCACTCAAAGTAGACTGAACCATAAAAGAGCAATGACAAAAACATTGTTATTAAAACTTCATTATTTATCATAGTAGTTTTCCATAACTGTAGATAATTATTTGTTGCATGTAGCCTAAGGCCTAAAACTTGTTAGTGGTTAGGCCTAGCAGGGGTCAGAAGGGCTAAAACAAACAAACCAGTTTTTGAATGAAACATATCAAACAATAAAATTATTAACGTTCATTAAAACTTGAAAATCTATTTTAATTACAGTAGAGTTAACGTTTACATCAATTTAGGCCCAAGCACTGACTCGAGTCACTGGAATATTACAGTTACAGGAGCTGAATTGTCTATGTTTATGTCTATTGTGTCTTTACCCTTACTGTATGTTTCTCAGGAGCAACTTAAGCGTAATTTTTTTATTCAAAAGCGACGTATTCTGGAAACGGTTTTTAGTTAATATTGTGTAAATATGTTTTACTGATTTTATTAAATATTAACTTTGTACAGTAAAGTGTCACGTGATTAATTACACACACAAATATGCGTCGGATTAATGTGAAATTACAAACATGCCCTGCCGGGAAGGAAAAGCGTGTTCTTGTACATTGTTTTTGTGTTAATGTGTTAGCTATGAAGGTCTAATACAACAATCAAACTTCGAATGTTGAAATTATTAGGTATATCTCTAAGAAATATGACACGAAAGAAAAATTTTGACGAATATTTTTCAAATTATGTACATTCAAGTCATTAAATTGGTCTAAATGACACTTTCGAAGTTTGAACACTATAGTTGAGAATGTATTCTACCACAACGCAAAATGAGCATTGTTATACAAAGAGAACCTTCCTGGCAGAGCCTCCAAAGTTTGGTGTTCAAACTCGCTAGAACATTACAAAGGTTATTAAAATGCGCCATATTTTTTGATGAAACTGAAATATATTTGCCCAGCGGCTTTCTGCATAACCTTGGAAACCACAGGGAAAGTGCACCAAATTCGAACTCTTCACTGTTTATTCCAGAGAGGCTTTATGCAAATGGTTTTATAATTTACATAAATTCATAATACTATGATAATAAGTGTGATTCATCCACATACTTGTGGATTTGCAAAAGTGGCATGGGAGGGAACAAGAGTTATTCTCAGCAAAGGTAAACGAAATGAGGAGTCGCCAAAGGATTATAAAGAGCGCCAAATGAAGGAAGTCTTTGCTCATGTTGCAGAATACTTGGCTGGATACAAGCTTTCAATCGACTTGAAAACATTCCGAAAAAAGCTCCCTGATCTTCGCCAGAAATTTAGTGGAATCACTGCAAGATCAAAGAACGTGACCAATATCTGAAGGCCTTTTCGCGTGATAAGTGGAAGAAGCTGACTCCTTCGTTGAAGGATGAGCACAGTCTGATGGATTGTAAATGTTGCTTCCACCGATACTCTGCCGAGCAATCTTTGTTTCCTGTAAAATCCAGGCAATTTCTTGGCAGTGCAAAGGAAAACCCATTGTTTGTTTCGCAGGATATTCCATCTCAGGTCAACCCTCCACCTTCAGTAAAATGTACCCAACGAGAAGTAGCAAATTACGCCGAGGCAATATACAACAGCTTTTTGAAAGAACGGTAAACATGCCACTGAACACGGCTTTGACCAAGGTGAAAAAATTGGATCTTGCAATGAAGAAATCAAAGGCTGATGAAAAGAAGGAAAGAAGAAATAATTATCGGAAAGCAAAAACATGTTTAGAGGAACACTGGCAAAAAACTTCTGTGATGAGGTAAAGTGTTATAAATATATAGTTGTATACAATAATAATAATAATAATAATAATAATAATAATATGTAAATGTACTAAATACTGTACTGCATTTTGAACCCAGCCAATGCAAAATCAATGAAAATCGATAATCAGAAAGCTATAATAATAAATTATAATTAATCAATAGCAATTATCTAAATGATATCAATTGGTATTTTCCAATTGATACCAATCAATATTCAAAAAAACACCTTCACTGAGTGTTCATTGTTTTAGATCAATATCAATAAATTAATTGATATTGATTGTTAATGTTTGGAAAGTATCGCTTGCATAGGGTTAGATTTTGAAACAGGTCAATTGGGTTACAGCTAAAATGCAGCATCTTGTCATAAACTAGAGAGATAATTATGTGAAAGATCAAGTTGATTTTTTGTTATATGAGGTTACTGTATTTCTTCTTAAATAGCCCTACCTTTGGGCCCCTGTTAAAAAAAAAGGTTTGTGGATCCCTGGCCCCAAGGTCTGTTAAAAAAGTAGTTATGGTTCCACATGTAACAAGGCCCCCAGGTTGCTCAACAACCAACCTAATATACACAGGCTTTGCTTGGTTCTTATAGGATATGTTACATCAGGCATTTTCTGTCACAACTTGTGTCCTAACAAAATTGTTGTCAACAAAATTGTTGTCAACAAAATTGTTGTCAACAAAAGCAAGTTGCACAAATATTGCACATTGTAACATCATCTTTATAGTGTTTTTTCTTTCAAATTGAATTTAAGATAGAAAGTAATTTTACCCCTAGGTGCTATGGTAATCATCAGTCATTGCAATAAAGGAACCATTCTTGTCTTGCTATGGCATTTGAAAGTGCAAAAGAGCAAGATACTTCTGCTCAACCTGGTAAACAAAGGAATCCAGTGGGCAATTTCACAAATATGGATTGGGATAAAGAGGCAATGAAGGCAGAAGTAACTGGCTATCCAGATGCCACTGTTGTTAATTGGTCAGAGCTGGCAAGGCGGTATTATATAAAAAAACGAAATGGGGATCCCGCAAAGAATGGTGGTCAAATAGCAGAAGAATGGCTAAAATCCATTGGTGTTGATGTTAAAAGGTTTAAGAGAGTTCACCACTTAAGCCGCACAATTTGACCCGCAGGTTATGTTCTTGAAAGCGATTGAGAATGGCGCGGAGCCGGTTGTTGTGTTCTTGCATATCCCGTCTGAAACAAATAACATCGGCTAAGTAACACAAGCAAATATCGAACTTTAATCC
>CAXIUP010000202.1:5000-17500 GCA_964035015.1 Corallium rubrum | reverse complement strand
AATTTACTCTTTTTCTTTCCTTTAAACAATGATATTATCATTCCAGTAGTCATTGACTCCGGTAGAATTTCAAGCTCTCTTATCGAATTTAGAATCCTCGTCAAGCTTTCCCAGCAAGAATCACCACCATATTTTAAATGTTCGTATTGGATTCCGTCCAAACCGCCAGCCTTACCATTTGGCAGACTTTGACATACATTTGCAACTTCATCCACCCGAAATTGAGTATCTAAAGGATCATCAGTCACCTCGTGACTTAAAGTTGAGTATTCTTGAACCTTTTGCTCAACTAACTTCTTAAAATCCTCGTCAAAGTTCTCACATTCGAGAGGGGAGTATAATTTTTCATAATGGTCTTGCTATATTCCTAATACTTGTTCCTTGTCCGATACCAATTTTCCTTCAATTTTCAAAACATTCCCAGTTCTAATCTTAGCGCTACGTAATTTACATATTCGCTTATGGAATTCGCCCCTGTCAACCTCGAAAATGCGTTGCAGTTCATTCTGTTCACTAACCTCATGTTCCCATGCTTTCTGACGAAGTTCCTTCCTAAACTTTCTCTTTGCTTCTTTATACCTGAAAAAGAACATGTTATCTCGATTCCTGGGTCTTCCTACAGCAATCCATTCTCTGTGGCACTGCCTTATTTCATAATGAAGCTGTTTAAGGCTCTCACTCCAATAAGGCTTGAGGTGTGGTTTAAATTTCGCTCTTGGAATTTATTGTTTTGCTGACGCAACCAAAACTTCGTTAAACCTAACAATGGTACATTCCAAATCACGTACATTATTAATATTAATATCGACCAAGTTCGAAGATATATTCCTCTCCAAACATCTCTGGTATTTGGTTCTAATTCTCTCATCACCAATCCTTTTCCAGGGTAACTTTTCCCTATAGGGCCTATCGTTTTTGCACCAAAAGTGCCCGAAGAAACCTTGATTCAACGTACAGAAGATTGGGAGATGAAAAGACAGATTATCGGGATGCTCCAATTGTATGTGACAGTTCATGATAATAGGCATAGCGTCCATTTGTACCAAGATGTGGTCAGTCGTAGTAATGATTAAGCCATCTTGACCATAAAATGTCTCTACGGGTCCTTTACAAAGGTCCTTTACAGATTTAAAGTTCCTTCTTTCCATAAAATCAATGAGTTCCCTTCCTCTTTCATTTACAGTGGTAAAACTTCTGGGCCCACCAAACTGCCCAATATGAGCATTAAAATCCCCAAGTATAAGTAACGTTCCATGAGTGCTAAGACGGAGTACAATATCTTCTAAATTTGTCACACACGCTCTGTATGCATTGATAGAGTAATTTGATGGAGGCAAATACACTCCAACAATGAAAAGGTCATGTTCCTCTATTAGTTTAACACGGATAACTATAATTCTGTCATTGCCCAGGTCATCCATCCTGGTAATATATGGATCAAGACTTTTGCACCAAAGGACTCCTACACCTCCTTTACCCCTTCGCCAAATTGAATCCAAATTAAGGTCGCGGCTCGAGCGCCCCCATCCTGTAAAATTCTCGTTTGCAGTAGCTAAAAAGTTCAGAGACTCCGGATACAGCCAGTGCTCCTCCTGTACAACACAAATATCCGATTTTTCTAAACAATTCTGCAAATGAATAACATTTGACAGCATTCCCCAATGTTCCAAGTGGATAGTTGTAGCTTTGAGAGATCCATTACTTTCCATCGGCAATCATACCTCCGTCAGTAACGGCCCCACAACGAGTAGCCTTACCTTCCCCGGTAACTTTCATTTCCAACAACTTTTGTTTCGACATCCACCGTCTACATGACACAAAAGGCGGCCAAAAGTCTTTGGCATTCAATTTAGCCACATCTTCAGAACGCAAGTTCATCTTAGCCGATAAAGTTCCTTTCTTTTTACTGGGAAATAAGTTGAGCATTGTCGGAAAGACGCCTTTGTTGTTTAAGTACCGCACGACTTTATCCTTATTTGTACGTTCCGCAATACCACTGATAAAGAAACGTGTAGTATTAAAACGCTTACGCTCAACACCAACAAATTCATCAGCCTAATCTTGATTTATAGAATCTTGCCCAGGGGTAGGATTACTTGTTTCGTCAGTTATCTTTTCCAAATCAACGACAGGATGTACTCCTTTATTGCGATTATTATGCACTTGATTTTGCCGTGGTTGTGAAGGCTTAGAGATGTGATCTTGCGGCCCTGAATGGGTCACGCGATTTCCTTCCATGCGGCATGTATTTAATGAGAGAGAACTCTTTGTCTTTTCAGAGTAGCTTTGTTGATTAGCATTAAAGTTATTCTCCGGAGGCCCCTGCCTATTCAAGCGATTCTCCAAATGAGTAACCTGCGATTTGAATTTCAAATTATCTGTTCTCAGTTTGTTTATCTCTTCACCTTGCTTTTTAATAAGTTTTTCCTGTTCCGATATTTTAACCAAGATTTGATTCATATCTTCCTGGACTTTTTCTTTAAATATAAAGAAGTTAACTTCAGCAGCGGCGATACGATCAGCACAGTACCTGTCAGTGATACGTGAATCCATGCGAGATATTTCACCTTGTGTAGCATTAAGAATGGGGGTACCAAATGTAAAACTGGTTGTATTTTCCTTGCCTTGTCCTTGACACGATTCATTATCAACAGTTAAGCGATCTTCCCCCAACGGCTTAAACATAAGACCCATCTCCGCGTGAACAACACCAGTATCAAGGTAAGCTAAAAGCACAGATATATCATCTGCTAGCCTTTCTTCTAGTGTGTTATACGAACTTCGCCCCTTTGGCGTTCGTTGAACGTATGCTTCTCCTTTAGGGAAATCCGGATTTAATCGGCATTTGCTAATTAATTTCTCCTTATGTTCTCTTAAAGCCTCCACAGTACCATTTCTGGCCAACTCTTTAACTATATGCGCCCTTGGTAAGTTTTTAATCCTCAAGACTAAGCCTTCAAGTTCTTCCATGGCAGAAGGTCAAATCACCAAAGACAATAGACAGACAGACAGACAGACAGACAGACAGACAGACAGACAGACAGACAGACAGGCAGGCAGGCAGGCCGACCGGCCGACCGACCGACCGACCGACCGACCGACCGACCGACCGACCGACCGACCGACCGACCGACCGACCGACCGACCGACCGACCGACCGACCGACAGACAGACAGACAGACAGACAGACAGACAGACAGACAGACAGACAGACAGACAGACAGACAGACAGATAGACAGATAGACAGATAGACAGATAGACAGATAGACTGATTGACTTTATTTCCTCCAAAATTGAAGATTGATGTAAATATACATGCTTATAATAAAATACTTAACTAATAATAGAGTTATAATGGTTCGAATGATTTTTTACAATGTTAAAACACTTTTAAAATACTTTTACTAAAAATTCTAAGAATTGTATTATGCCAAGAGATCCTTAATTTTAAAATAAATTTCAAGAATTGCCTTTGAAACTACTACGCAATATTTGTCTTGTAATTCTTCTGGTAAGTCTGGCACATTCGGAATTTTTGCGCCAACTAAATGTTCATATTGATCGTCTTCTTCCTCAAGTGCATGTAAGGAAGCGACATATTCCACTGGGAGTACATCGAATAGTTCATTCCACATTTTATCACGTAGTGTGTTAAGTGCTATACATTCCATAGTAAAATGTTTATTAATGTCAGTTATATACTTATCACATTGTTTGCAAGAATAGTTATCTGAATTGTTCTTGAATCGCGGTCATCAAAATATCTGGTACAATTCCACAGACGACGTTAACAAGATTTGTAAGAGCCATTCTGTCGAAGGGATTCCTTTTTGCAATTTCCCACAGGTTTAATGCCGTTAAATTCGTGTGGATATTTTTGTAGTGACAGAGCTCAGGCTTCTCTGCCATTCCCTGCCTCCATTTGGAAAATTGATGTTGGTGTATATTCTTCATTACTATTTTCTTCCATTCTTTTTTTCTAGGAAAACACTGCTCAGCAATGTATTTTTCCACAAATTGCTGCAGATTGTATTTTTCAAGTATGCGAATTAAATCTGGAACAAATCCAATAGATTTTTGTTTGTTTTGGTATAAAAATGAAAATAACCGTGCAACAAACACTTTTTTGGTCGTTCTTTCTGTGTCTAGCGCACACAATTTTCCAAAGTAGATTAATTTCGCCTTATCAATACGAGCTTCTATTTCCCAACCAAAGCCCAATGCTTCCAATGGCAGCTTCTGAGCGGGTATTTGGTCCTAGCCCTTGAATACACTTGGCAGCATAACGTTGTGCTCGTTCTAACTTACTAAGTTCTGTGGCCTTCATTGTATTCCATAATTCGCAACCATATAAACAAGTCGGAATTCCAACTGTTTTCCACAGCCCAACACTACAAATTGGGTTCATACCCCCAGACCTTGCACCAAGACTCATCAAGCTATGCGCATTTTCTTTAGCCTTTTTACATGCGTTGTCTGTTCTTTGGCTACTACAAAAATCTCCCAATAATTCAATCCCAACGTGTGTCCAGCTACGTTTCTCTTCTATATCAGTATTATATAGTTTCCAGTTTCTCGTAACATTATGTTGGTTAAACGTTCTGGTGGATTCGCCGAATGTAACTTCAATAGTTTTACTTGAATTAAAATCAAATCGCCATCGAAAGCTATGATTCCATATGATCTAACATTTTTTGCATACCTTTAACTCTAGTTGATAGTAATGTTATATCATCCGCTACCATGATCGTGGTGCAGGGAATAGAGTTAACTGTTAACATCTCACCACATTCAGCTAAAATTTTTGGTATATCATTGTTAAAACACAAAAATAGCCAAGGAGACAACACTCCTCCTTGTCGAACACCTTGTTGAACCGGGAATGTCTCTGATAGTAGACTGTCTACACGGACACGACATGTTTGTCTCTGATACCAATTCCTCAGTAAACGCCATGATTTCCCTTTCATTCCAGCATTGTATAATTTATAAAAAAGCCCTTCAATCCAAACTGTATCAAAGGCTTTGGCAGAGTCCAAAAAGCAACAGTAAACTTTACTTCCTTGTTCTATATTGTGAGCAATTGCTTCTTGAAGAACTAGACTCACGTTGGTACAGGAATTGTTCTTTTGATAAGCAAACTGTAACGAATTGGGTATGCCCCATGCCTCACAAATAGGTAGCCATCTTTGCAGAACAAGTCTTTCAAAAATTTTGCCAAATACGTTTAAAAGAGTTATTCCCCTGTAATGATCTTTATTTAAGCGGTTCTTTTTCCCTCCTTTAAATAATATTATATCGCCGAGTACGAAGTTATCGGAGACCACTTCCAACTCTCTGGCAGCATTTAAAATTGAAGTTAATCTGGGGAACAGTATGCTTCCAGCATACTTTACGTGTTCATATGTTAGGCCATCTGGTCCCGGTGCTTTTCCGTTTGGTAATTTTACACAAATCTCTAGTACTTCACGTTCAGTAAATGGATTTTCTAATGGATCATTTTCAATGTTGAGGCTTTCCTTTTCATACTTAGTATTCTTTAATTCCACAAACCGTCGGAATTCTTCGTCATAGCGTGGATTTGACGAAGGTGTATACAGCGTGGTGTAGTGGTCTTTCCATACTGATAACAGTTCTTCAGGATCATATATTAAATTGCCATCAACCTTTAGTCCCTGTATAGTTATTTCCTTTTTCTTACGGATATCAGAAGTAATCCTATAGAAAGTACTGCGGTCTGTTTCATAATGTTTTTCAAGAGATTCTAATTGTTTTTGCTCTTCTAAATATGCCTTTCGTCTTAACTCCTTTCTAAATTGACGTTTTGCTTCCTTATATTCTCGATAGTAGATATCTTCTGGATCTCTTAATTTACCGTTGCGCAACCATATTTTTCTACATTCTCTATTGATCTTATGCAGGTCTTCTAAACCCTCCCTCCAATAAGGACGCTGATTTTTCCTGAATTTTTTCAGTGGAATACTTTCTTCCGCTGCAGAGTGTAATATCCTTGAGATATTTACAATCTCTGCTTCTACGGAATTGATATCAGTCAAAGTACTACTCTCGCAAAAGTCATCTTCACCTTCCAATTTTCTTTTAATACAATTCTGGTATTGTTCTCTCACCCTGTCATTCAGTACAGCTTTCCACGAGAGACGCATACGCTTTGTGTCAGATTTTATGCTTGCAATGGATAACTGTGCATCCCAAGAACAGAAGATAGGTAAGTGAAAAGATAGGTTGTCACAATTTTCACCCTCTATGTAGCACGATTTTATTAAAGGAAGATGTTCTATTGTTACAAAAATATGATCAATGGTGGAAAGGGTTGTTCCTTGGTTACTGTAGAATGTCTCGATCGGGCCTTTGCATAAATGTTGAGAGTTCAACGAAATAAGGTTGAAGTGGTCTAACAGGGAAATTAGGACCTGGCCTCTACCGTTTATATCTGCAAAACTTCTAGGACCACCATAATTACCATTGTGCGCATTAAAGTCACCCACAAGAACAACCGTGCCAGAAGATTTAAGTTGCCCAATAGTCTCCTCTAATACATTAATATGTTCTCTGTATAAACGTATTGAGTCGTTTGTCGATGGCAGGTAAGTTCCAAGAACAAACAAATTCTTCTGATTCGAAAGTTTAATTTTAATCGCAATAATTCTATCATTACCAACATTGTCCAATGGAACAATATTTAGTTGTAGATTCTTGCGCCACAGAATAGCAATTCCTCCCTTTCCACACCGAGACAGGGAACTGATGTTGAGATCATTAGAACTCCTACCATAGGATACAAAATGTTTATTAATGGAGTTTAAGAAAGACAGGGAGTCAGGGAATAACCAGTGTTCTGTTAAAATGCAGATATCTGAATTTCTGAGACAGTTGTCAAGATATTTGACATTATAAAAAACGCCTCCAGCGTTCCATGTACAGATTCTAATGTCGGGTGTCCTCTGAGCCATTATACGAGGGTAGATAGTTTTGTTGGTTGCACTTTGTCTTTTGTCAACCACGATTTACATCGCACATATTTTGGCCAAAAATTAGCTTCAGTAATTTTTCTTGCATCTAATGAGACGTTGATTTTAGCAGACAACGTTCCTTTTCTTCTACTTTGAAAAACTTTTAGTAACGTTGGATATATTTCACGTTTTTCCAAATAGTCTTTAATTTGAATCAAAGTAACGTGTTCGCTGATTCCTGTTACAAAGAAAGCCTTTACATTCCTGCGTTTGCACTTCACACCAATAAACCCGTCCTGATTACTATTGGAGTGCAAGGCTAGCGACGTCTCACTGTTGCTAGTACTTTCAGCATTGATTTGGTGTACATTCTTCTCGCCATCTTGTTGTTGTCGTCGTCGTCGTCGTCGTCGTCGTTCTTGCGGTAGACGTGTGATAAATGTATCAGATTGTTGCTTATGAGAAGTAGGAGATGGTCTATTTGATTGCTGTACTTTCTCGCTGTACAGCGCTTTTGCAGTGCTTCCATCTCGTTCCTTTTCTAAGTTGTCGCTTACAATTTTATCCAACCACAAGGATGGTTCTCTAAGCCGTTTTGAGAAACTCTATCAGATGCTAAATCTTCAGGCGCTTGGTATTGAGAAAGATTAAACCCTTGTTCAGAGATTTCTTCACATTCAATTGATGCAGAAGAATGGCATCTAGATGTTTCGGACCTGAAATTGGCATCACCAATTGTATTTCTTTTCCCTTGAGGAGTCAATAAATTTGATGAAGAAGCCGCGCTAGGCTTCACGAAGTTACAGTTATAACTGGTAGGTGCTTGTCGAACCGCATTAAGATCTTTTTGAAGATTTGCATTTTCTTCAAGTAAATAGGAGATCTGTTGGTTTTGTTTGGAGATTAATTTCTCCTGATCATTTAGTTCTTTTTCTAATCTAGAAATGTCGGCCCTAACTAATTCTTTAAACAAAAATAAGTCTGTTTGTATGGCTACAAATTCTACACGGCAATTATTATGTACTGAACCAGTCTTATTGCTGTTTCCTTTCTCAACGTGTGGATTAGACATCGTAGATTCATCACAAATCGTAATCAGACTTTCGTTATTAGCTGATTGACTGTCATGCCCACGCTCTTTAAACATGGCCTTAATTTCAGACGTAACAACACCAGTGTCAAGAGATACAAACAGTTCAGTAATGTCAACAGCAAGTCTCTCCTCAAGAGTATTATAAAGACTGTTTACCTTCGGTGTCCTTCGACTATAAAGTTTGCCACCTGGGAAGTCAGGAATTGCATTGCAAGCTTCATCTACCAGAGAGATTTTTAACGCGGTAAGTGTCTCCACATCACCCTCGGCAGCGAGACATCGTACTATCTCATCCTGAGGCTTATTTTTGAGTTCATTTTGAAGTAACATCATAAGGGATTCGGGTTTCAAGGCCATAGCGTAAATATATTTCAAGTTAAGTCGTTGAGATACCTTATCCTTATTTCATTAGCAGAAGACTACTAGATTTAAATTTAAAAACTTAAAAAATCCACGGAGCTCTAAATATATTTCAAGTATATATATAATATATATATTGTTGAGACACCTTATGCCTATCAAAAGTTATATAAAAAACAAATAGAGAAGCATAAACCACGACGGATTAACCCACGTACAACTAAGAAAGTGATAAAATAGTTTGGGCTTAACCAGAAAGCCTAAGATGTTTAAAAAATATAAAAATCTACAGATCACCAAAGACAATAGATAGACAAGACAATAGATAGACAAGACAATAGATAGACAAGACAATAGATAGATAGATAGATAGATAGATAGATAGATAGATAAGATAGATAAGATAGATAAGATAGATAAGATAGATAAGATAGATAAGATAGATAAGATAGATAAGATAGATAAGATAGATAAGATAGATAAGATAGATAAGATAGATAAGATCGATAAGATCGATAAGATCGATAAGATCGATAAGATCGATAAGATCGATAAGATCGATAAGATCGATAAGATCGATAAGATCGATAAGATCGATAAGATCGATAAGATCGATAAGATCGATAAGATCGATAAGATCGATAAGATCGATAAGATCGATAAGATCGATAAGATCGATAAGATCGATAAGATCGATAAGATCGATAAGATCGATAAGATCGATAAGATCGATAAGATCGATAAGATCGATAAGATCGATAAGATAAGATCGATAAGATCGATAAGATCGATAAGATCGATAAGATCGATAAGATCGATAAGATCGATAAGATCGATAAGATCGATAAGATCGATCGATAAGATCGATAAGATCGATAAGATCGATAAGATCGATAAGATCGATAAGATCGATAAGATCGATAAGATCGATAAGATCGATAAGATCGATAAGATCGATAAGATCGATAAGATCGATAAGATCGATAAGATCGATAAGATCGATAAGATCGATAAGATCGATAAGATCGATAAGATCGATAAGATCGATAAGATCGATAAGATCGATAAGATCGATAAGATCGATAAGATCGATAAGATCGATAAGATCGATAAGATCGATAAGATCGATAAGATCGATAAGATCGATAAGATCGATAAGATCGATAAGATCGATAAGATCGATAAGATCGATAAGATCGATAAGATCGATAAGATCGATAAGATCGATAAGATCGATAAGATCGATAAGATCGATAAGATCGATAAGATCGATAAGATCGATAAGATCGATAAGATCGATAAGATCGATAAGATCGATAAGATCGATAAGATCGATAAGATCGATAAGATCGATAAGATCGATAAGATCGATAAGATCGATAAGATCGATAAGATCGATAAGATCGATAAGATCGATAAGATCGATAAGATCGATAAGATCGATAAGATCGATAAGATCGATAAGATCGATAAGATCGATAAGATCGATAAGATCGATAAGATCGATAAGATCGATAAGATCGATAAGATCGATAAGATCGATAAGATCGATAAGATCGATAAGATCGATAAGATCGATAAGATCGATAAGATCGATAAGATCGATAAGATCGATAAGATCGATAAGATCGATAAATCGATCGATAAGATCGATAAGATCGATAAGATCGATAAGATCGATAAGATCGATAAGATAAGATCGATAAGATCGATAAGATCGATAAGATCGATAAGATCGATAAGATCGATAAGATCGATAAGATCGATAAGATCGATAAGATCGATAAGATCGATAAGATCGATAAGATCGATAAGATCGATAAGATCGATAAGATCGATAAGATCGATAAGATCGATAAGATCGATAAGATCGATAAGATCGAAAAGATCGAAAAGATCGATAAGATCGATAAGATCGATAAGATCGATAAGATCGATAAGATCGATAAGATCGATAAGATCGATAAGATCGATAAGATCGATAAGATCGATAAGATCGATAAGATCGATAAGATCGATAAGATCGATAAGATCGATAAGATCGATAAGATCGATAAGATCGATAAGATCGATAAGATCGATAAGATCGATAAGATCGATAAGATCGATAAGATCGATAAGATCGATAAGATCGATAAGATCGATAAGATCGATAAGATCGATAAGATCGATAAGATCGATAAGATCGATAAGATCGATAAGATCGATAAGATCGATAAGATCGATCGAAAGATCGATAAGATCGATAAGATCGATAAGATCGATAAAGATCGATAAAGATCGATAAGATCGAATAAGATCGATAAGATCGATAAGATCGATAAGATCGATAAGATCGATAAGATCGATAAGATCGATAAGATCGATAAGATCGATAAGATCGATAAGATCGATAAGATCGATAAGATCGATAAGATCGATAAGATCGATAAGATCGATAAGATCGATAAGATCGATAAGATCGATAAGATCGATAAGATCGATAAGATCGATAAGATCGATAAGATCGATAAGATCATCGATTCGATAAGATCGATAAGATCGATAAGATCGATAAGATCGATAAGATCGATAAGATCGATAAGATCGATAAGATCGATAAGATCGATAAGATCGATAAGATCGATAAGATCGATAAGATCGATAAGATCGATAAGATCGATAAGATCGATAAGATCGATAAGATCGATAAGATCGATAAGATCGATAAGATCGATAAGATCGATAAGATCGATAAGATCGATAAGATCGATAAGATCGATAAGATCGATAAGATCGATAAGATCGATAAGATCGATAAGATCGATAAGATCGATAAGATCGATAAGATCGATAAGATCGATAAGATCGATAAGATCGATAAGATCGATAAGATCGATAAGATCGATAAGATCGATAAGATCGATAAGATCGATAAGATCGATAAGATCGATAAGATCGATAAGATCGATAAGATCGATAAGATCGATAAGATCGATAAGATCGATAAGATCGATAAGATCGATAAGATCGATAAGATCGATAAGATCGATAAGATCGATAAGATCGATAAGAATCGATAAGATCGATAAGATCGATAAGATCGATAAGATCGATAAGATCGATAAGATCGATAAGATCGATAAGATCGATAAGATCGATAAGATCGATAAGATCGATAAGATCGATAAGATCGATAAGATCGATAAGATCGATAAGATCGATAAGATCGATAAGATCGATAAGATCGATAAGATCGATAAGATCGATAAGATCGATAAGATCGATAAGATCGATAAGATCGATAAGATCGATAAGATCGATAAGATCGATAAGATCGATAAGATCGATAAGATCGATAAGATCGATAAGATCGATAAGATCGATAAGATCGATAAGATCGATAAGATCGATAAGATCGATAAGATCGATAAGATCGATAAGATCGATAAGATCGATAAGATCGATAAGATCGATAAGATCGATAAGATCGATAAGATCGATAGAGATCGATAAGATCGATAAGATCGATAAGATCGATAAGATCGATAAGATCGATAAGATCGATAAGATCGATAAGATCGATAAGATCGATAAGATCGATAAGATCGATAAGATCGATAAGATCGATAAGATCGATAAGATCGATAAGATCGATAAGATCGATAAGATCGATAAGATCGATAAGATCGATAAGATCGATAAGATCGATAAGATCGATAAGATCGATAAGATCGATAAGATCGATAAGATCGATAAGATCGATAAGATCGATAAGATCGATAAGATCGATAAGATCGATAAGATCGATAAGATCGATAAGATCGATAAGATCGATAAGATCGATAAGATCGATAAGATCGATAAGATCGATAAGATCGATAAGATCGATAAGATCGATAAGATCGATAAGATCGATAAGATCGATAAGATCGATAAGATCGATAAGATCGATAAGATCGATAAGATCGATAAGATCGATAAGATCGATAAGATCGATAAGATCGATAAGATCGATAAGATCGATAAGATCGATAAGATCGATAAGATCGATAAGATCGATAAGATCGATAAGATCGATAAGATCGATAAGATC
>CAXIUP010000201.1:25000-75553 GCA_964035015.1 Corallium rubrum | reverse complement strand
CTTCCGAAGAGCGTAGCTTTCGCACTATTTGTCCGATTTATTTTAAACTTTGCACTTTTACTATTTTTAATATGATCTTTCCAGCTAAAACAGTTGTTTTTACCTCCGATGAAAATTAGAAGTAAAGTTGCTACTGCGCAAGAGCCTGAAAGTCGTCTATTGATCGTACAATGAATTTAGTGTTAAATTAATTTTAATCAGGTACCTATGACAGCTAGTTGTAGCTTAATTTGTAAGTCAACTATCTTAATTAACAATGGATACAGTATGAACTTGTTGTTTTGTTTGTTTTTCAGGCAAACAATCTTGGTGTTGGTGTTGCTAGTGGTCCAGTGTGATTTTCTTCAGCCAAATCACATCGCTGCAGATAAACAAGACTTTGATTACACCAAGATCTACAGGTAAATTACACACATAATTATAATAATTGTGATAAGTATGATAATTATCATAATTAACATAATTATAATATATACAATAATTATAATATATACAATAATTATGATAATTATAATAAATATGATAATTGTTATAATAATTATGATAATTGTAATAATTATAATAATTATGATAATTGTAATAATTATGATCATTATAATAATTACGATAATTGTAATAATTATGATAATTGTAATATTTATGATAATTGTAATAATTATAATTATGATAATTGTAATATGATAAGGTAATATGATAATTGTAATCATGATAATTGTAATTATAATAATTATGATAATTGTAGTAATCTATGATACCATTGTAGTAATTATATACTTGTAATAATTAGGATAATTGTAATTATTATAATTATTTCTAATTACATATTGTTATGATAATTATTGTTATGATAATGCTTTTGAAAGCAGTGCCAGTAGTTTAAATACCTATTCTTAACACAATAAGTCTTGTATTGTTTTTTGTACTATTTTAGAAGCCTGTATGATGGCACTTAAGGAAATAAATTAAATGAATACTGGTAAGAGTGTTGTAATGTTATGATCTGATCTGTTTTCCATGCTATCAGATTAGTACTTCTGAGCTTTCTTAATTATCACAGGAATGGTATGCCCAGCAAAATCATTGAGTAATAGCCAAGTCATTCAGAACCTCTAGAATCACAGTAAGAATTCTGATGTCCTTCACCCTAAATCCTTAAACATGCTACTGAATCGAGTGAAATGCCCAATATAATTTATAATATACCCAATTCTCTCCTGGCATTACCACCTTATTATATATACAGAACTCAAGTGATCAAGCTTCTCGCAACGGCCTCCGTACTCAGTGGTCAGAGCATTGCACTAGAATCGCAAGGTCGTGGGTTCAATTCTGCCGGAGGGCCTGTGTAGTTGCATTTTTCGCAACTGCTCCCGGTTTGGTCTTAAAATGTATATATTCTACACTCGAATTTTCCTTCACCCTAAATCCCTAGAACATGCTCTGTAATCGAGTGAAATGCCCAATATAATTTATAATATACCCAATTCTCTCCTGGCATTACCACCTTATTATATATACAGAACTCGCGATCAAGCTCTCGGCAACGGCCTCCGTGGCTCAGTGGTCAGAGCATTGCACTAGAATCGCAAGGTCGTGGGTTCAATTCCTGCCGGAGGGCCTGTGTAGTTGCATTTTTCGCAACTGCTCCCGGTTTGGTCTTAAAATGTATATATTCTACACTCGAATTTTCCTTCACCCTAAATCCCTAGAACATGCTCTGTAATCGAGTGAAATGCCCAATATAATTTATAATATACCCAATTCTCTCCTGGCATTACCACCTTATTATATATACAGAACTCGCGATCAAGCTCTCGGCAACGGCCTCCGTGGCTCAGTGGTCAGAGCATTGCACTAGAATCGCAAGGTCGTGGGTTCACTCCTGCCGGAGGGCCTGTGTAGTTGCATTTTTCGCAACTGCTCCCGGTTTGGTCTTAAAATGTATATATTCTACACTCGAATTTTCCTTCACCCTAAATCCCTAGAACATGCTCTGTAATCGAGTGAAATGCCCAATATAATTTATAATATACCCAATTCTCTCCTGGCATTACCACCTTATTATATATACAGAACTCGCGATCAAGCTCTCGGCAACGGCCTCCGTGGCTCAGTGGTCAGAGCATTGCACTAGAATCGCAAGGTCGTGGGTTCAATTCCTGCCGGAGGGCCTGTGTAGTTGCATTTTTCGCAACTGCTCCCAGTTTGGTCTTAAAATGTATATATTCTACACTCCAATTTTCCTTCACCCTAAATCCCTAGAACATGCTCTGTAATCGAGTGAAATGCCCAATATAATTTATAATATACCCAATTCTCTCCTGGCATTACCACCTTATTATATATACAGAACTCGCGATCAAGCTCTCGGCAACGGCCTCCGTGGCTCAGTGGTCAGAGCATTGCACTAGAATCGCAAGGTCGTGGGTTCAATTCCTGCCGGAGGGCCTGTGTAGTTGCATTTTTCGCAACTGCTCCCGGTTTGGTCTTAAAATGTATATATTCTACACTCGAATTTTCCTTCACCCTAAATCCCTAGAACATGCTCTGTAATCGAGTGAAATGCCCAATATAATTTATAATATACCCAATTCTCTCCTGGCATTACCACCTTATTATATATACAGAACTCGCGATCAAGCTCTCGGCAACGGCCTCCGTGGCTCAGTGGTCAGAGCATTGCACTAGAATCGCAAGGTCGTGGGTTCAATTCCCTGCCGGAGGGCCTGTGTAGTTGCATTTTTCGCAACTGCTCCCGGTTTGGTCTTAAAATGTATATATTCTACACTCCAATTTTCCTTCACCCTAAATCCCTAGAACATGCTCTGTAATCGAGTGAAATGCCCAATATAATTTATAATATACCCAATTCTCTCCTGGCATTACCACCTTATTATATATACAGAACTCGCGATCAAGCTCTCGGCAACGGCCTCCGTGGCTCAGTGGTCAGAGCATTGCACTAGAATCGCAAGGTCGTGGGTTCAATTCCTGCCGGAGGGCCTGTGTAGTTGCATTTTTCGCAACTGCTCCCGGTTTGGTCTTAAAATGTATATATTCTACACTCGAATTTTCCTTCACCCTAAATCCCTAGAACATGCTCTGTAATCGAGTGAAATGCCCAATATAATTTATAATATACCCAATTCTCTCCTGGCATTACCACCTTATTATATATACAGAACTCGCGATCAAGCTCTCGGCAACGGCCTCCGTGGCTCAGTGGTCAGAGCATTGCACTAGAATCGCAAGGTCGTTGGTTCAATTCCTGCCGGAGGGCCTGTGTAGTTGCATTTTTCGCAACTGCTCCCGGTTTGGTCTTAAAATGTATATATTCTACACTCGAATTTTCCTTCACCCTAAATCCCTAGAACATGCTCTGTAATCGAGTGAAATGCCCAATATAATTTATGATATACCCAATTCTCTCCTGGCATTACCACCTTATTATATATACAGAACTCGCGATCAAGCTCTCGGCAACGGCCTCCGTGGCTCAGTGGTCAGAGCATTGCACTAGAATCGCAAGGTCGTGGGTTCAATTCCTGCCGGAGGGCCTGTGTAGTTGCATTTTTCGCAACTGCTCCCGGTTTGGTCTTAAAATGTATATATTCTACACTCGAATTTTCCTTCACCCTAAATCCCTAGAACATGCTCTGTAATCGAGTGAAATGCCCAATATAATTTATAATATACCCAATTCTCTCCTGGCATTACCACCTTATTATATATACAGAACTCGCGATCAAGCTCTCGGCAACGGCCTCCGTGGCTCAGTGGTCAGAGCATTGCACTAGAATCGCAAGGTCGTGGGTTCAATTCCTGCCGGAGGGCCTGTGTAGTTGCATTTTTCGCAACTGCTCCCGGTTTGGTCTTAAAATGTATATATTCTACACTCGAATTTTCCTTCACCCTAAATCCCTAGAACATGCTCTGTAATCGAGTGAAATGCCCAATATAATTTATAATATACCCAATTCTCTCCTGGCATTACCACCTTATTATATATACAGAACTCGCGATCAAGCTCTCGGCAACGGCCTCCGTGGCTCAGTGGTCAGAGCATTGCACTAGAATCGCAAGGTCGTGGGTTCAATTCCTGCCGGAGGGCCTGTGTAGTTGCATTTTTCGCAACTGCTCCCGGTTTGGTCTTAAAATGTATATATTCTACACTCGAATTTTCCTTCACCCTAAATCCCTAGAACATGCTCTGTAATCGAGTGAAATGCCCAATATAATTTATAATATACCCAATTCTCTCCTGGCATTACCACCTTATTATATATACAGAACTCGCGATCAAGCTCTCGGCAACGGCCTCCGTGGCTCAGTGGTCAGAGCATTGCACTAGAATCGCAAGGTCGTGGGTTCAATTCCTGCCGGAGGGCCTGTGTAGTTGCATTTTTCGCAACTGCTCCCGGTTTGGTCTTAAAATGTATATATTCTACACTCGAATTTTCCTTCACCCTAAATCCCTAGAACATGCTCTGTAATCGAGTGAAATGCCCAATATAATTTATAATATACCCAATTCTCTCCTGGCATTACCACCTTATTATATATACAGAACTCGCGATCAAGCTCTCGGCAACGGCCTCCGTGGCTCAGTGGTCAGAGCATTGCACTAGAATCGCAAGGTCGTGGGTTCAATTCCTGCCGGAGGGCCTGTGTAGTTGCATTTTTCGCAACTGCTCCCGGTTTGGTCTTAAAATGTATATATTCTACACTCGAATTTTCCTTCACCCTAAATCCCTAGAACATGCTCTGTAATCGAGTGAAATGCCCAATATAATTTATAATATACCCAATTCTCTCCTGGCATTACCACCTTATTATATATACAGAACTCGCGATCAAGCTCTCGGCAACGGCCTCCGTGGCTCAGTGGTCAGAGCATTGCACTAGAATCGCAAGGTCGTGGGTTCAATTCCTGCCGGAGGGCCTGTGTAGTTGCATTTTTCGCAACTGCTCCCGGTTTGGTCTTAAAATGTATATATTCTACACTCGAATTTTCCTTCACAATAAATCCCTAGAACATGCTCTGTAATCGAGTGAAATGCCCAATATAATTTATAATATACCCAATTCTCTCCTGGCATTACCACCTTATTATATATACAGAACTCGCGATCAAGCTCTCGGCAACGGCCTCCGTGGCTCAGTGGTCAGAGCATTGCACTAGAATCGCAAGGTCGTGGGTTCAATTCCTGCCGGAGGGCCTGTGTAGTTGCATTTTTCGCAACTGCTCCCGGTTTGGTCTTAAAATGTATATATTCTACACTCGAATTTTCCTTCACCCTAAATCCCTAGAACATGCTCTGTAATCGAGTGAAATGCCCAATATAATTTATAATATACCCAATTCTCTCCTGGCATTACCACCTTATTATATATACAGAACTCGCGATCAAGCTCTCGGCAACGGCCTCCGTGGCTCAGTGGTCAGAGCATTGCACTAGAATCGCAAGGTCGTGGGTTCAATTCCTGCCGGAGGGCCTGTGTAGTTGCATTTTTCGCAACTGCTCCCGGTTTGGTCTTAAAATGTATATATTCTACACTCGAATTTTCCTTCACCCTAAATCCCTAGAACATGCTCTGTAATCGAGTGAAATGCCCAATATAATTTATAATATACCCAATTCTCTCCTGGCATTACCACCTTATTATATATACAGAACTCGCGATCAAGCTCTCGGCAACGGCCTCCGTGGCTCAGTGGTCAGAGCATTGCACTAGAATCGCAAGGTCGTGGGTTCAATTCCTGCCGGAGGGCCTGTGTAGTTGCATTTTTCGCAACTGCTCCCGGTTTGGTCTTAAAATGTATATATTCTACACTCGAATTTTCCTTCACCCTAAATCCCTAGAACATGCTCTGTAATCGAGTGAAATGCCCAATATAATTTATAATATACCCAATTCTCTCCTGGCATTACCACCTTATTATATATACAGAACTCGCGATCAAGCTCTCGGCAACGGCCTCCGTGGCTCAGTGGTCAGAGCATTGCACTAGAATCGCAAGGTCGTGGGTTCAATTCCTGCCGGAGGGCCTGTGTAGTTGCATTTTTCGCAACTGCTCCCGGTTTGGTCTTAAAATGTATATATTCTACACTCGAATTTTCCTTCACCCTAAATCCCTAGAACATGCTCTGTAATCGAGTGGAAATGCCCAATATAATTTATAATATACCCAATTCTCTCCTGGCATTACCACCTTATTATATATACAGAACTCGCGATCAAGCTCTCGGCAACGGCCTCCGTGGCTCAGTGGTCAGAGCATTGCACTAGAATCGCAAGGTCGTGGGTTCAATTCCTGCCGGAGGGCCTGTGTAGTTGCATTTTTCGCAACTGCTCCCGGTTTGGTCTTAAAATGTATATATTCTACACTCGAATTTTCCTTCACCCTAAATCCCTAGAACATGCTCTGTAATCGAGTGAAATGCCCAATATAATTTATAATATACCCAATTCTCTCCTGGCATTACCACCTTATTATATATACAGAACTCGCGATCAAGCTCTCGGCAACGGCCTCCGTGGCTCAGTGGTCAGAGCATTGCACTAGAATCGCAAGGTCGTGGGTTCAATTCCTGCCGGAGGGCCTGTGTAGTTGCATTTTTCGCAACTGCTCCCGGTTTGGTCTTAAAATGTATATATTCTACACTCGAATTTTCCTTCACCCTAAATCCCTAGAACATGCTCTGTAATCGAGTGAAATGCCCAATATAATTTATAATATACCCAATTCTCTCCTGGCATTACCACCTTATTATATATACAGAACTCGCGATCAAGCTCTCGGCAACGGCCTCCGTGGCTCAGTGGTCAGAGCATTGCACTAGAATCGCAAGGTCGTGGGTTCAATTCCTGCCGGAGGGCCTGTGTAGTTGCATTTTTCGCAACTGCTCCCGGTTTGGTCTTAAAATGTATATATTCTACACTCGAATTTTCCTTCACCCTAAATCCCTAGAACATGCTCTGTAATCGAGTGAAATGCCCAATATAATTTATAATATACCCAATTCTCTCCTGGCATTACCACCTTATTATATATACAGAACTCGCGATCAAGCTCTCGGCAACGGCCTCCGTGGCTCAGTGGTCAGAGCATTGCACTAGAATCGCAAGGTCGTGGGTTCAATTCCTGCCGGAGGGCCTGTGTAGTTGCATTTTTCGCAACTGCTCCCAGTTTGGTCTTAAAATGTATATATTCTACACTCCAATTTTCCTTCACCCTAAATCCCTAGAACATGCTCTGTAATCGAGTGAAATGCCCAATATAATTTATAATATACCCAATTCTCTCCTGGCATTACCACCTTATTATATATACAGAACTCGCGATCAAGCTCTCGGCAACGGCCTCCGTGGCTCAGTGGTCAGAGCATTGCACTAGAATCGCAAGGTCGTGGGTTCAATTCCTGCCGGAGGGCCTGTGTAGTTGCATTTTTCGCAACTGCTCCCGGTTTGGTCTTAAAATGTATATATTCTACACTCGAATTTTCCTTCACCCTAAATCCCTAGAACATGCTCTGTAATCGAGTGAAATGCCCAATATAATTTATAATATACCCAATTCTCTCCTGGCATTACCACCTTATTATATATACAGAACTCGCGATCAAGCTCTCGGCAACGGCCTCCGTGGCTCAGTGGTCAGAGCATTGCACTAGAATCGCAAGGTCATGGGTTCAATTCCTGCCGGAGGGCCTGTGTAGTTGCATTTTTCGCAACTGCTCCCGGTTTGGTCTTAAAATGTATATATTCTACACTCCAATTTTCCTTCACCCTAAATCCCTAGAACATGCTCTGTAATCGAGTGAAATGCCCAATATAATTTATAATATACCCAATTCTCTCCTGGCATTACCACCTTATTATATATACAGAACTCGCGATCAAGCTCTCGGCAACGGCCTCCGTGGCTCAGTGGTCAGAGCATTGCACTAGAATCGCAAGGTCGTGGGTTCAATTCCTGCCGGAGGGCCTGTGTAGTTGCATTTTTCGCAACTGCTCCCGGTTTGGTCTTAAAATGTATATATTCTACACTCGAATTTTCCTTCACCCTAAATCCCTAGAACATGCTCTGTAATCGAGTGAAATGCCCAATATAATTTATAATATACCCAATTCTCTCCTGGCATTACCACCTTATTATATATACAGAACTCGCGATCAAGCTCTCGGCAACGGCCTCCGTGGCTCAGTGGTCAGAGCATTGCACTAGAATCGCAAGGTCGTGGGTTCAATTCCTGCCGGAGGGCCTGTGTAGTTGCATTTTTCGCAACTGCTCCCGGTTTGGTCTTAAAATGTATATATTCTACACTCGAATTTTCCTTCACCCTAAATCCCTAGAACATGCTCTGTAATCGAGTGAAATGCCCAATATAATTTATGATATACCCAATTCTCTCCTGGCATTACCACCTTATTATATATACAGAACTCGCGATCAAGCTCTCGGCAACGGCCTCCGTGGCTCAGTGGTCAGAGCATTGCACTAGAATCGCAAGGTCGTGGGTTCAATTCCTGCCGGAGGGCCTGTGTAGTTGCATTTTTCGCAACTGCTCCCGGTTTGGTCTTAAAATGTATATATTCTACACTCGAATTTTCCTTCACCCTAAATCCCTAGAACATGCTCTGTAATCGAGTGAAATGCCCAATATAATTTATAATATACCCAATTCTCTCCTGGCATTACCACCTTATTATATATACAGAACTCGCGATCAAGCTCTCGGCAACGGCCTCCGTGGCTCAGTGGTCAGAGCATTGCACTAGAATCGCAAGGTCGTGGGTTCAATTCCTGCCGGAGGGCCTGTGTAGTTGCATTTTTCGCAACTGCTCCCGGTTTGGTCTTAAAATGTATATATTCTACACTCGAATTTTCCTTCACCCTAAATCCCTAGAACATGCTCTGTAATCGAGTGAAATGCCCAATATAATTTATAATATACCCAATTCTCTCCTGGCATTACCACCTTATTATATATACAGAACTCGCGATCAAGCTCTCGGCAACGGCCTCCGTGGCTCAGTGGTCAGAGCATTGCACTAGAATCGCAAGGTCGTGGGTTCAATTCCTGCCGGAGGGCCTGTGTAGTTGCATTTTTCGCAACTGCTCCCAGTTTGGTCTTAAAATGTATATATTCTACACTCCAATTTTCCTTCACCCTAAATCCCTAGAACATGCTCTGTAATCGAGTGAAATGCCCAATATAATTTATAATATACCCAATTCTCTCCTGGCATTACCACCTTATTATATATACAGAACTCGCGATCAAGCTCTCGGCAACGGCCTCCGTGGCTCAGTGGTCAGAGCATTGCACTAGAATCGCAAGGTCGTGGGTTCAATTCCTGCCGGAGGGCCTGTGTAGTTGCATTTTTCGCAACTGCTCCCGGTTTGGTCTTAAAATGTATATATTCTACACTCGAATTTTCCTTCACCCTAAATCCCTAGAACATGCTCTGTAATCGAGTGAAATGCCCAATATAATTTATAATATACCCAATTCTCTCCTGGCATTACCACCTTATTATATATACAGAACTCGCGATCAAGCTCTCGGCAACGGCCTCCGTGGCTCAGTGGTCAGAGCATTGCACTAGAATCGCAAGGTCGTGGGTTCAATTCCTGCCGGAGGGCCTGTGTAGTTGCATTTTTCGCAACTGCTCCCGGTTTGGTCTTAAAATGTATATATTCTACACTCGAATTTTCCTTCACCCTAAATCCCTAGAACATGCTCTGTAATCGAGTGAAATGCCCAATATAATTTATAATATACCCAATTCTCTCCTGGCATTACCACCTTATTATATATACAGAACTCGCGATCAAGCTCTCGGCAACGGCCTCCGTGGCTCAGTGGTCAGAGCATTGCACTAGAATCGCAAGGTCGTGGGTTCAATTCCTGCCGGAGGGCCTGTGTAGTTGCATTTTTCGCAACTGCTCCCGGTTTGGTCTTAAAATGTATATATTCTACACTCGAATTTTCCTTCACCCTAAATCCCTAGAACATGCTCTGTAATCGAGTGAAATGCCCAATATAATTTATAATATACCCAATTCTCTCCTGGCATTACCACCTTATTATATATACAGAACTCGCGATCAAGCTCTCGGCAACGGCCTCCGTGGCTCAGTGGTCAGAGCATTGCACTAGAATCGCAAGGTCGTGGGTTCAATTCCTGCCGGAGGGCCTGTGTAGTTGCATTTTTCGCAACTGCTCCCGGTTTGGTCTTAAAATGTATATATTCTACACTCGAATTTTCCTTCACCCTAAATCCCTAGAACATGCTCTGTAATCGAGTGAAATGCCCAATATAATTTATAATATACCCAATTCTCTCCTGGCATTACCACCTTATTATATATACAGAACTCGCGATCAAGCTCTCGGCAACGGCCTCCGTGGCTCAGTGGTCAGAGCATTGCACTAGAATCGCAAGGTCGTGGGTTCAATTCCTGCCGGAGGGCCTGTGTAGTTGCATTTTTCGCAACTGCTCCCGGTTTGGTCTTAAAATGTATATATTCTACACTCGAATTTTCCTTCACCCTAAATCCCTAGAACATGCTCTGTAATCGAGTGGAATGCCCAATATAATTTATAATATACCCAATTCTCTCCTGGCATTACCACCTTATTATATATACAGAACTCGCGATCAAGCTCTCGGCAACGGCCTCCGTGGCTCAGTGGTCAGAGCATTGCACTAGAATCGCAAGGTCGTGGGTTCAATTCCTGCCGGAGGGCCTGTGTAGTTGCATTTTTCGCAACTGCTCCCGGTTTGGTCTTAAAATGTATATATTCTACACTCGAATTTTCCTTCACCCTAAATCCCTAGAACATGCTCTGTAATCGAGTGAAATGCCCAATATAATTTATAATATACCCAATTCTCTCCTGGCATTACCACCTTATTATATATACAGAACTCGCGATCAAGCTCTCGGCAACGGCCTCCGTGGCTCAGTGGTCAGAGCATTGCACTAGAATCGCAAGGTCGTGGGTTCAATTCCTGCCGGGGGGCCTGTGTAGTTGCATTTTTCGCAACTGCTCCCGGTTTGGCCTTAAAATGTATATATTCTACACTCGAATTTTCCTTCACCCCAAATCCCTAGAACATGCTCTGTAATCGAGTGAAATGCCCAATATAATTTATAATATACCCAATTCTCTCCTGGCATTACCACCTTATTATATATACAGAACTCGCGATCAAGCTCTCGGCAACGGCCTCCGTGGCTCAGTGGTCAGAGCATTGCACTAGAATCGCAAGGTCGTGGGTTCAATTCCTGCCGGAGGGCCTGTGTAGTTGCATTTTTCGCAACTGCTCCCGGTTTGGTCTTAAAATGTATATATTCTACACTCGAATTTTCCTTCACCCTAAAGACCTAGAACATGCTCTGTAATCGAGTGAAATGCCCAATATAATTTATAATATACCCAATTCTCTCCTGGCATTACCACCTTATTATATATACAGAACTCGCGATCAAGCTCTCGGCAACGGCCTCCGTGGCTCAGTGGTCAGAGCATTGCACTAGAATCGCAAGGTCGTGGGTTCAATTCCTGCCGGAGGGCCTGTGTAGTTGCATTTTTCGCAACTGCTCCCGGTTTGGTCTTAAAATGTATATATTCTACACTCGAATTTTCCTTCACCCTAAAATCCCTAGAACATGCTCTGTAATCGAGTGAAATGCCCAATATAATTTATAATATACCCAATTCTCTCCTGGCATTACCACCTTATTATATATACAGAACTCGCGATCAAGCTCTCGGCAACGGCCTCCGTGGCTCAGTGGTCAGAGCATTGCACTAGAATCGCAAGGTCGTGGGTTCAATTCCTGCCGGGGGCCTGTGTAGTTGCATTTTTCGCAACTGCTCCCGGTTTGGCCTTAAAATGTATATATTCTACACTCGAATTTTCCTTCACCCCAAATCCCTAGAACATGCTCTGTAATCGAGTGAAATGCCCAATATAATTTATAATATACCCAATTCTCTCCTGGCATTACCACTTTATTATATATACAGAACTCGCGATCAAGCTCTCGGCAACGGCCTCCGTGGCTCAGTGGTCAGAGCATTGCACTAGAATCGCAAGGTCGTGGGTTCAATTCCTGCCGGAGGGCCTGTGTAGTTGCATTTTTCGCAACTGCTCCCGGTTTGGTCTTAAAATGTATATATTCTACACTCGAATTTTCCTTCACCCTAAATACCTAGAACATGCTCTGTAATCGAGTGAAATGCCCAATATAATTTATAATATACCCAATTCTCTCCTGGCATTACCACCTTATTATATATACAGAACTCGCGATCAAGCTCTCGGCAACGGCCTCCGTGGCTCAGTGGTCAGAGCATTGCACTAGAATCGCAAGGTCGTGGGTTCAATTCCTGCCGGAGGGCCTGTGTAGTTGCATTTTTCGCAACTGCTCCCGGTTTGGTCTTAAAATGTATATATTCTACACTCGAATTTTCCTTCACCCTAAATCCCTAGAACATGCTCTGTAATCGAGTGAAATGCCCAATATAATTTATAATATACCCAATTCTCTCCTGGCATTACCACCTTATTATATATACAGAACTCGCGATCAAGCTGTCGGCAACGGCCTCCGTGGCTCAGTGGTCAGAGCATTGCACTAGAATCGCAAGGTCGTGGGTTCAATTCCTGCCGGAGGGCCTGTGTAGTTGCATTTTTCGCAACTGCTCCCGGTTTGGTCTTAAAATGGATATATTTTACACACGAATTTTCCTTCACCCTAAATCCCTAGAACATGCTCTGCAATCGAGTGGAATGCCCAATATAATTTATAATATACCCAATTCTCTCCTGGCATTACCACCTTATTATATATACAGAACTCGCGATCAAGCTCTCGGCAACGGCCTCCGTGGCTCAGTGGTCAGAGCATTGCACTAGAATCGCAAGGTCGTGGGTTGAATTCCTGCCGGAGGGCCTGTGTAGTTGCATTTTTCGCAACTGCTCCCGGTTTGGTCTTAAAATGTATATATTCTACACACGAATTTTCCTTCACCCTAAATCCCTAGAACATGCTCTGTAATCGAGTGAAATGCCCAATATAATTTATAATATAACCAATTCTCTCCTGGCATTACCACCTTATTATATATACAGAACTCGCGATCAAGCTCTCGGCAACGGCCTCCGTGGCTCAGTGGTCAGAGCATTGCACTAGAATCGCAAGGTCGTGGGTTGAATTCCTGCCGGAGGGCCTGTGTAGTTGCATTTTTCGCAACTGCTCCCGGTTTGGTCTTAAAATGTATATATTCTACACTCGAATTTTCCTTCACCCTAAATCCCTAGAACATGCTCTGTAATCGAGTGAAATGCCCAATATAATTTATAATATACCCAATTCTCTCCTGGCATTACCACCTTATTATATATACAGAACTCGCGATCAAGGTCTCGGCAACGGCCTCCGTGGCTCAGTGGTCAGAGCATTGCACTAGAATCGCAAGGTCGTGGGTTCAATTCCTGCCGGAGGGCCTGTGTAGTTGCATTTTTCGCAACTGCTCCCGGTTTGGTCTTAAAATGTATATATTCTACACTCGAATTTTCCTTAACCCTAAATCCCTAGAACATGCTCTGTAATCGAGTGAAATGCCCAATATAATTTATAATATACCCAATTCTCTCCTGGCATTACCACCTTATTATATATACAGAACTCGCGATCAAGCTCTCGGCAACGGCCTCCGTGGCTCAGTGGTCAGAGCATTGCACTAGAATCGCAAGGTCGTGGGTTCAATTCCTGCCGGAGGGCCTGTGTAGTTGCATTTTTCGCAACTGCTCCCGGTTTGGTCTTAAAATGTATATATTCTACACTCGAATTTTCCTTCACCCTAAATCCCTAGAACATGCTCTGTAATCGAGTGAAATGCCCAATATAATTTATAATATACCCAATGCTCTCCTGGCATTACCACCTTATTATATATACAGAACTCGCGATCAAGCTCTCGGCAACGGCCTCCGTGGCTCAGTGGTCAGAGCATTGCACTAGAATCGCAAGGTCGTGGGTTCAATTCCTGCCGGAGGGCCTGTGTAGTTGCATTTTTCGCAACTGCTCCCGGTTTGGTCTTAAAATGTATATATTCTACACTCGAATTTTCCTTCACCCTAAATCCCTAGAACATGCTCTGTAATCGAGTGAAATGCCCAATATAATTTATAATATAACCCAATTCTCTCCTGGCATTACCACCTTATTATATATACAGAACTCGCGATCAAGCTCTCGGCAACGGCCTCCGTGGCTCAGTGGTCAGAGCATTGCACTAGAATCGCAAGGTCGTGGGTTGAATTCCTGCCGGAGGGCCTGTGTAGTTGCATTTTTCGCAACTGCTCCCGGTTTGGTCTTAAAATGTATATATTCTACACTCGAATTTTCCTTCACCCTAAATCCCTAGAACATGCTCTGTAATCGAGTGAAATGCCCAATATAATTTATAATATAACCCAATTCTCTCCTGGCATTACCACCTTATTATATATACAGAACTCGCGATCAAGCTCTCGGCAACGGCCTCCGTGGCTCAGTGGTCAGAGCATTGCACTAGAATCGCAAGGTCGTGGGTTGAATTCCTGCCGGAGGGCCTGTGTAGTTGCATTTTTCGCAACTGCTCCCGGTTTGGTCTTAAAATGTATATATTCTACACTCGAATTTTCCTTCACCCTAAATCCCTAGAACATGCTCTGTAATCGAGTGAAATGCCCAATATAATTTATAATATACCCAATTCTCTCCTGGCATTACCACCTTATTATATATACAGAACTCGCGATCAAGCTCTCGGCAACGGCCTCCGTGGCTCAGTGGTCAGAGCATTGCACTAGAATCGCAAGGTCGTGGGTTCAATTCCTGCCGGAGGGCCTGTGTAGTTGCATTTTTCGCAACTGCTCCCGGTTTGGTCTTAAAATGTATATATTCTACACTCGAATTTTCCTTCACCCTAAATCCCTAGAACATGCTCTGTAATCGAGTGAAATGCCCAATATAATTTATAATATACCCAATTCTCTCCTGGCATTACCACCTTATTATATATACAGAACTCGCGATCAAGGTCTCGGCAACGGCCTCCGTGGCTCAGTGGTCAGAGCATTGCACTAGAATCGCAAGGTCGTGGGTTCAATTCCTGCCGGAGGGCCTGTGTAGTTGCATTTTTCGCAACTGCTCCCGGTTTGGTCTTAAAATGTATATATTCTACACTCGAATTTTCCTTAACCCTAAATCCCTAGAACATGCTCTGTAATCGAGTGAAATGCCCAATATAATTTATAATATACCCAATTCTCTCCTGGCATTACCACCTTATTATATATACAGAACTCGCGATCAAGCTCTCGGCAACGGCCTCCGTGGCTCAGTGGTCAGAGCATTGCACTAGAATCGCAAGGTCGTGGGTTCAATTCCTGCCGGAGGGCCTGTGTAGTTGCATTTTTCGCAACTGCTCCCGGTTTGGTCTTAAAATGTATATATTCTACACTCGAATTTTCCTTCACCCTAAATCCCTAGAACATGCTCTGTAATCGAGTGAAATGCCCAATATAATTTATAATATACCCAATGCTCTCCTGGCATTACCACCTTATTATATATACAGAACTCGCGATCAAGCTCTCGGCAACGGCCTCCGTGGCTCAGTGGTCAGAGCATTGCACTAGAATCGCAAGGTCGTGGGTTGAATTCCTGCCGGAGGGCCTGTGTAGTTGCATTTTTCGCAACTGCTCCCGGTTTGGTCTTAAAATGTATATATTCTACACTCGAATTTTCCTTCACCCTAAATCCCTAGAACATGCTCTGTAATCGAGTGAAATGCCCAATATAATTTATAATATACCCAATTCTCTCCTGGCATTACCACCTTATTATATATACAGAACTCGCGATCAAGCTCTCGGCAACGGCCTCCGTGGCTCAGTGGTCAGAGCATTGCACTAGAATCGCAAGGTCGTGGGTTCAATTCCTGCCGGAGGGCCTGTGTAGTTGCATTTTTCGCAACTGCTCCCGGTTTGGTCTTAAAATGTATATATTCTACACTCGAATTTTCCTTCACCCTAAATCCCTAGAACATGCTCTGTAATCGAGTGAAATGCCCAATATAATTTATAATATACCCAATTCTCTCCTGGCATTACCACCTTATTATATATACAGAACTCGCGATCAAGCTCTCGGCAACGGCCTCCGTGGCTCAGTGGTCAGAGCATTGCACTAGAATCGCAAGGTCGTGGGTTGAATTCCTGCCGGAGGGCCTGTGTAGTTGCATTTTTCGCAACTGCTCCCGGTTTGGTCTTAAAATGTATATATTCTACACTCGAATTTTCCTTCACCCTAAATCCCTAGAACATGCTCTGTAATCGAGTGAAATGCCCAATATAATTTATAATATACCCAATTCTCTCCTGGCATTACCACCTTATTATATATACAGAACTCGCGATCAAGGTCTCGGCAACGGCCTCCGTGGCTCAGTGGTCAGAGCATTGCACTAGAATCGCAAGGTCGTGGGTTCAATTCCTGCCGGAGGGCCTGTGTAGTTGCATTTGTCGCAACTGCTCCCGGTTTGGTCTTAAAATGTATATATTCTACACTCGAATTTTCCTTCACCCTAAATCCCTAGAACATGCTCTGTAATCGAGTGAAATGCCCAATATAATTTATAATATACCCAATTCTCTCCTGGCATTACCACCTTATTATATATACAGAACTCGCGATCAAGCTCTCGGCAACGGCCTCCGTGGCTCAGTGGTCAGAGCATTGCACTAGAATCGCAAGGTCGTGGGTTCAATTCCTGCCGGAGGGCCTGTGTAGTTGCATTTTTCGCAACTGCTCCCGGTTTGGTCTTAAAATGTATATATTCTACACTCGAATTTTCCTTCACCCTAAATCCCTAGAACATGCTCTGTAATCGAGTGAAATGCCCAATATAATTTATAATATACCCAATTCTCTCCTGGCATTACCACCTTATTATATATACAGAACTCGCGATCAAGCTCTCGGCAACGGCCTCCGTGGCTCAGTGGTCAGAGCATTGCACTAGAATCGCAAGGTCGTGGGTTCAATTCCTGCCGGAGGGCCTGTGTAGTTGCATTTTTCGCAACTGCTCCCGGTTTGGTCTTAAAATGTATATATTCTACACTCGAATTTTCCTTCACCCTAAATCCCTAGAACATGCTCTGTAATCGAGTGAAATGCCCAATATAATTTATAATATACCCAATTCTCTCCTGGCATTACCACCTTATTATATATACAGAACTCGCGATCAAGCTCTCGGCAACGGCCTCCGTGGCTCAGTGGTCAGAGCATTGCACTAGAATCGCAAGGTCGTGGGTTCAATTCCTGCCGGAGGGCCTGTGTAGTTGCATTTTTCGCAACTGCTCCCGGTTTGGTCTTAAAATGTATATATTCTACACTCGAATTTTCCTTCACCCTAAATCCCTAGAACATGCTCTGTAATGGAGTGAAATGCCCAATATAATTTATAATATACCCAATTCTCTCCTGGCATTACCACCTTATTATATATACAGAACTCGCGATCAAGCTCTCGGCAACGGCCTCCGTGGCTCAGTGGTCAGAGCATTGCACTAGAATCGCAAGGTCGTGGGTTCAATTCCTGCCGGAGGGCCTGTGTAGTTGCATTTTTCGCAACTGCTCCCGGTTTGGTCTTAAAATGTATATATTCTACACTCGAATTTTCCTTCACCCTAAATCCCTAGAACATGCTCTGTAATCGAGTGAAATGCCCAATATAATTTATAATATACCCAATTCTCTCCTGGCATTACCACCTTATTATATATACAGAACTCGCGATCAAGCTCTCGGCAACGGCCTCCGTGGCTCAGTGGTCAGAGCATTGCACTAGAATCGCAAGGTCGTGGGTTCAATTCCTGCCGGAGGGCCTGTGTAGTTGCATTTTTCGCAACTGCTCCCGGTTTGGTCTTAAAATGTATATATTCTACACTCGAATTTTCCTTCACCCTAAATCCCTAGAACATGCTCTGTAATCGAGTGAAATGCCCAATATAATTTATAATATACCCAATTCTCTCCTGGCATTACCACCTTATTATATATACAGAACTCGCGATCAAGCTCTCGGCAACGGCCTCCGTGGCTCAGTGGTCAGAGCATTGCACTAGAATCGCAAGGTCGTGGGTTCAATTCCTGCCGGAGGGCCTGTGTAGTTGCATTTTTCGCAACTGCTCCCGGTTTGGTCTTAAAATGTATATATTCTACACTCGAATTTTCCTTCACCCTAAATCCCTAGAACATGCTCTGTAATCGAGTGAAATGCCCAATATAATTTATAATATACCCAATTCTCTCCTGGCATTACCACCTTATTATATATACAGAACTCGCGATCAAGCTCTCGGCAACGGCCTCCGTGGCTCAGTGGTCAGAGCATTGCACTAGAATCGCAAGGTCGTGGGTTCAATTCCTGCCGGAGGGCCTGTGTAGTTGCATTTTTCGCAACTGCTCCCGGTTTGGTCTTAAAATGTATATATTCTACACTCGAATTTTCCTTCACCCTAAATCCCTAGAACATGCTCTGTAATCGAGTGAAATGCCCAATATAATTTATAATATACCCAATTCTCTCCTGGCATTACCACCTTATTATATATACAGAACTCGCGATCAAGCTCTCGGCAACGGCCTCGGTGGCTCAGTGGTCAGAGCATTGCACTAGAATCGCAAGGTCGTGGGTTCAATTCCTGCCGGAGGGCCTGTGTAGTTGCATTTTTCGCAACTGCTCCCGGTTTGGTCTTAAAATGTATATATTCTACACTCGAATTTTCCTTCACCCTAAATCCCTATAATATATATATATATATATTCAATTACAAATTAGCTAAATACTTATGCTCCATTCTTAGTCCTCTCATACCTAGTGATTACACCACCACAGACTCTTTTTCTTTTGTTGAAGATTTCTTAAACTTTGACTCTAGCAACAAATTTTTCATATCTTTTGATGTTGAAAGTCTTTTTACCAACATTCCTCTAACCGAAACTATAGATATTGCCATAAATATGATTTTCGATAACAATCCTACGTTTCCCATTAACAAAAAGAATCTCAAAGAATTATTTTCTATTGCCACATCACACACACACTTTTTATACGATGGTTCTTTCTACGACCAAATCGATGGAGTGGCTATGGGCTCTCCTTTAGCACCAGTACTCGCTAATCTTTTCATGGGTTTTCATGAACGTTCTTGGCTAAACAATTACAACGGCCCCAACGTTTTATTCTACCGCAGATATGTTGACGATACTTTCTGCATTTTTCACACTGAAAATGAGGCCATGTTATTTTTCAACTACCTCAACTCGCAGCATTCTAACATTAGATTTACATTTGAAAAAGAGGAGAATGGCAAACTACCTTTCCTAGACGTTTTAATTACTAAATCATCCGACACGTGCAACACATCAATTTTCCATAAGAAAACTTACACAGGCCTACTCACGAGTTTCCTCAGTTTTTCTCCTCTTTCTTATAAAACCGGTTTAATAAGAACTCTCATTGACAGGGCTCGAAAAATCAACAATACCGCTATAGGTTTTCAAAATGATTTAAATGAACTCGCTTTTACACTTCAACGCAATTCTTTCCCACTTCACATAATTAATCAAACCATCAACAAATACTATGACACCAACTCAAACGCACCTATTTCTACTACGGTTTCAGATCCGCCAGCAGATAAACAAAATACTCGCTATTTCAAACTTCCCTATATTGGTTTCTATTCAAAAATTACGGAACAAAAATTAAAAGGTCTTATCAAACGGTTCTGCACAGACATACAAATCAAACTTGTCTTCTCATCATACAAAATAAAAAACCTTTTCTGTTTTAAGGATCCTATTCCTAGTGATCTCAAGTCCTTTGTAGTTTACCAATTTACTTGTGCGGGATGTAACTCCCGTTATATTGGCGAAACTACTCGTCACCTTACTACAAGGATAAAAGAACACACTTCGACAGATAAAAACTCACACATCCTTAAGCACCTACAGAAATCATCCTCCTGTAAGAACAAATACTCTCAATCATGTTTCAAAATTTTAGACTCCGCTAAATCTTTGTTTTCACTTAGACATAAAGAAGCCTTATACATTAATAAATATAAGCCTGATCTTAATATCCAAGTTCATCATGTTAACACAATTTTTAGCTTATAACTAGTCACACGCCCTAATACTTCCTTTCTCTATCTATTTTCTGTCGGTAATTAATCATTAGCTCGATATCTCAACATAAGACTATTCACACCACTGTAATATAATTCTATTAGATGCGTCATATCCTTGTTATTCAATTAACATATCGTATTTATATATAAATATACCGCCTGTAAAAATAATTATTCTTTCACATCTTGTACTGAAGATGGCATAAGTTTGCCGAAACATGTTTACATTAAAAAAGTTTGTCGTTTACTTGAAGTTTATAGTAACTTTAGTGCTATTAAGAACATATGGAAATATATATATATATATATATATATATATATAAATGAATAAATAATCGGTAAATCCAAATAAAAGTGCTCAATACAATATGTAGAGCAGATAATGCTTGTGAGGTCAGAGAATGAAAACAGGACTACATGTTAACTTTACAAATCTGTTTCATGAGGTAAAGACTACCTCACTCAGCAGGAGTTTAATCACTATACATGCTAATCTTAAAATGAGAGCCTTAGTTGTTGTACGTATTTACATTAAAACGTATGTGTTTGCATGAAATCCATATATTTACATAAGATCATAGCTAATTATTGCGCAGTAACAACTTCCTTCTGTGCCTACAGGCAGAAACAAGTTCGTTTCTTTTGTTCAAAGTACACCAGTGCGGTTGGCAAATAATAAAAAACTTTTCGTTTAAGCATAAATTACATTACAGCGAGACTGGGCATTGACGACAGAGTTGACATCACGGCCAACAAGGAAGCGTTCATAACCTTAAAGGACCATAAACCGAACTTTATAAATAAACCTACTTGCAGATTAATTAACCCCACCAAACCAAACCAGAAATTGGAAAAATAAGTAAACAGATTTTGGATAGAGTCAACGCCAAGATCTGCGTGGCAATCAAGATTAACCAGTGGAAGAATACCTCGTCCGTTATAAAATGGTTTAATAACATCAACAACAAAGAAAGGCACAACTTCATTTGCTTTGATGTCGTGGAGTTTTACCCATCCATTAATGAAGAACTCCTGAATAAAGCATTGAATTTCGCATCTATGTATGACAACATCACAGAAGACGAAAGAAACACCATCATGCAAGCCAAAAATTCGCTACTCACATACAAGCAACAACCATGGAGAAAAAAGAGCTCTAGCCCTTTCGATATTACAATGGGAAGCTATGATGGTGCAGAAACATGCGAGCTGGTAGGTAGCTTCCTATTATCGCAAATCCAAAACAAATGTGGAGTGAACATTGGCTTATACAGCGACGATTGTTTAGCCACCACAGACGCCGCACCAAGAAACACCGAGAAGATAAAGAAAGATATTTGCCGCGTATTTAAAACCCACGGGTTGAGCATCACCATCGAAGCCAATAAAGAAGTGGTTAATTTCTTGGATGTTACATTCAACCTCGCTACGAATACATATAGTCCTTATACGAAACCCAATACCACTTTACTGTACATCCATCGAGAGAGCAATCATCCTCCCACAATTATTAAGAATATACCAGCGGGAATTAACAGGAGACTGTCGTCAATTTCCTCAGATAAAAAGTCCTTTGATTCGGCTGCCACCCCATATCAGAAAGCATTGAACGACAGTGGATATAACCATATACTAGAATTCGAGCCTCACGAAAGAAGCAGAAGAAAAAACCGAAAAAACAGACCGCGAAGCAATATCTTATGGTATAATCCACCATTCGGCAAAAGTGTTGGCAACGACATCGGTAGAAGATTCCTTACTCTTGTGGATAAGTGTTTCCCACAAGGGAATGCTTTAAGAAAAATCTTTAATAGGAACACAATTAAAATAAGCTATAGCTGCGTAAATAATGTGAGACAGACAATTGATAATCTAAATAAACGACAGATAGCAGCCTACAATAATCGCGACCTAGAGAACGACACCACCAAATTATGTAACTGCCGAGTGAAGAACACATGTCCTCTGGACGGAAAATGCCTACAACCTGCCGTAATTTATCAAGCAAGAGTAACACGTAAGGACAACAACGAATACGAGACATACATCGGACTCAACGAAAACGAATTTAAGACCCGTTACAGAAACCACCTCGCATCATTCCGTAACAAGTCATCTAGAAACTCGACAGAACTTAGTAAATACATTTGGTCCCTTAAGGACAACAACATTGAACATGACATTACATGGCAAATCATATCACGCGCTAAACCCTACAGCAACTCAAGCAAGAGATGTAATTTATGCTTAAACGAAAAGTTTTTTATTATTTGCCAACCGCACCGGTGTACTTTGAACAAAAGAAACGAACTTGTTTCTGCCTGTAGGCACAGAAGGAAGATGTTACTGCGCAATAATTAGCTATGATCTTATGTAAATATATGGATTATATGCAAACACATAGGTTTTAATGTAAATACGTACAACAACTAAGGCTCTCATTTTAAGATTAGCATGTATAGTGATTAAACTCCTGATGAGTGAGGTAGTCTTTACCTCATGAAACAGATTTGTAGAGTTAACATGTAGTCCTGTCTTCATTGTCTGACCTCACAAGTATATGTGTATATATATATACATATATATATAATACATAATATATATATATATATATATATATTAAACTGTATATATATATATATATATATTAAACTGTATACAGTCAAGCCCTTTGTACATTGCACAACTGTAATGTGCATCCACACTTAGCTTCAATTGAAAACCCTTCCTAGCTCTTCGACACGTCAATTTCGCTATACCTTTATATCGCTTGGCGGAGATCCGACGTTTATAACGCACCACACACAGTTGGACAACTGTACCGTACCCAATCTTACTGTTGTACTTATCTTCAAGATACTTTTGAATAGAACGGAACGATGCCTTCGGACCAGTTTTCCTATTCCCATCAAAGGTTGTTATGCCTGTGCGCCTCCATGCGTCTGCCCCAAATCGCTTGCTTCTGACAAATGTTTCAATATCCTTACCTATGTTTGGAAACTGCTTTACAATTTTAGAGACTCTTGGGGGGACTTTTCTCTTGAGAAGACTTCTGCTGGAAATCACCTTGGCTGCTTTTCGTTTTGCCATTCTTCTGATTATTGCTCCTTGTTTTTTTATCATTTCTCTGCATTCCTTAGATCTTAAGTTTTTTATCTCCGTCCATTCTTCAGGATCATCGCTTTCAGAATCTGTTAAACCTGTCCTGTCCATCATGGCGACTCTCTCATTGTGCAGAAAAGCCTGTCGCGATTGCTCTATCGACTGTTCTTCACCTACGTCTAAATCCATAAATGACAACTGTTGAGCGAAGTTGATCAAGATCTCGTTTACAATGTCATTTGTACATTCTTTCATGCAGGTCTGCAACTCATAAACAAAAGCAAACCAGTTCAGTTTGTTTGCTCTTAACATTTCTAACAACATTGAATGATCTGGTGCATAAACTTGAAGAGGTGGCGCTTTATTTAACTCTTTCTTGTCCGAATTGGTCTTTGGTATTTTATTCCGGCTAACGCCAGACGATTTTATTCACCTCTGGGGAAGCCCCCGGACAGGAATGAGTTATAAACTATCTCTTTATAAACTATCTCTTTAACTCTTTCTTGTCCGAATTGGTCTTTGGTATTTTATTCCGGCTAACGCCAGACGATTTTATTCACCTCTGGGGAAGCCCCCGGACAGGAATGAGTTATAAACTATCTCTTTATAAACTATCTCTTTAACTCTTTCTTGTCCGAATTGGTCTTTGGTATTTTATTCCGGCTAACGCCAGACGATTTTATTCACCTCTGGGGAAGCCCCCGGACAGGAATGAGTTATAAACTATCTCTTTATAAACTATCTCTTTAACTCTTTCTTGTCCGAATTGGTCTTTGGTATTTTATTCCGGCTAACGCCAGACGATTTTATTCACCTCTGGGGAAGCCCCCGGACAGGAATGAGTTATAAACTATCTCTTTATAAACTATCTCTTTAACTCTTTCTTGTCCGAATTGGTCTTTGGTATTTTATTCCGGCTAACGCCAGACGATTTTATTCACCTCTGGGGAAGCCCCCGGACAGGAATGAGTTATAAACTATCTCTTTATAAACTATCTCTTTAACTCTTTCTTGTCCGAATTGGTCTTTGGTATTTTATTCCGGCTAACGCCAGACGAGTTTATTCACCTCTGGGGAAGCCACCGGACAGGAATGAGTTATAAACTATCTCTTTAACTCTTTCTTGTCCGAATTGGTCTTTGGTATTTTATTCCGGCTAACGCCAGACGATTTTATTCACCTCTGGGGAAGCCCCCGGACAGGAATGAGTTATAAACTATCTCTTTAACTCTTTCTTGTCCGAATTGGTCTTTGTATTTTATTCCGGCTAACGCCAGACGATTTTATTCACCTCTGGGGAAGCCCCCGGACAGGAATGAGTTATAAACTATCTCTTTAACTCTTTCTTGTCCGAATTGGTCTTTGTATTTTATTCCGGCTAACGCCAGACGATTTTATTCACCTCTGGGGAAGCCCCCGGACAGGAATGAGTTATAAACTATCTCTTTAACTCTTTCTTGTCCGAATTGGTCTTTGTATTTTATTCCGGCTAACGCCAGACGATTTTATTCACCTCTGGGGAAGCCCCCGGACAGGAATGAGTTAATGCAGCATCGGGATCTACGGTCAACAGCAGCCTAGAATGATCAACTGTTTTTGTATTATTGTCAGAAGCTGTAGGACCAGGCGTTCTCTGAGGCTCCATGTTGACATTAAGACTTCCTGCATTAGTAGTAGAGGCAACGTTTACAGTATCATGGCCAGATGATACAGATCCAGTCCATTCCTCAGTGTCAGATGAATCACTTTCCTCAGAGTTACTAATCCATTCACAATCTGAGACTTCATCTTCCGCCAAGCATTCGCTGTCACTGTCACTCTCACACTCTAGTTCTAATCCAATTGAGCGAAGAGCAGCTTTTTCCTTCACAGCAGCTAGTTGTGTAACTTGATTTCGAATCTCCCACGCCTCATCCAGGGCATCATAGACATTTGTTTTCAGAGATGTGTAATCATTTATTCCATATTTGCTCCTTTTGACGAAAGACCTTGTGATTCACAGACAGCAAAATTGATCAGCTTTCTATCGGATTCTGTTGATGCAAGTTCGCATAAGCTTCTAAGAAGTTCTCTCGTCATCGTTGCGTTGTCCTTAAGCAAGTTGTTTTTCTTTGGGACGGCCTTTCTCATCACATAAATCATTTCGGCATAATCGACTCCTTGTTTCTGTTCCATAGCATATAGCTTTCCCTGAGAAGACTGATCAGCTTCACAGATAGTAAAGACAACAACAGGAAGCTGCATTAGACGCCTTGTAGCTTTTGAAGATTGATACTGTACTTTAGGAAATTACTTTCGAAAGACAGAAGATCTTTCTACCAGTCCATTCTCCAAAATATCCCTTACAACATCAGCAAGTGAACAACACTCTAAACAATCTCTAGAGTGATTTTCTTTACAATATCTAAGGCGAACATCAACAAAATCCATTAACGAAACATCGTCTATAACAGACTGGTAAAATCCATCTCTCTTGCAAACTTTTAAATCACTTAGCCTTCCTCTAGCATGCTTCAAAAAACGCAAGTATGTCTCATTAGTGTTATCTAGAGGTACTTTACAAGAGACTGAATCTACAAAAAAGACTTCCCTTCCACTGATTCAACAGATGTTGTTCCGGACACATACTGTAATCACTGGAGCCACACATTTAGAATTTTTAACAACATTATGGCACAATGTATTACCACTATCTTTATCATCTTAGAATAATTTCTAAAACCTCAAATTGTCACAAATCAGCATCAGTGAATTTTTGTGAACTACAAATAATTCACGTATTAAGAATTGATTTATTGAATGGGAATAGTTCGGCATATACCTGAAATTATCTACAGTAGTGTTACTGTTTCTTTTATACAATTCTCAAAGAGATCTTGCCCCCCCCCCCCCTAACTAATATGCCAATTTCTAATACAGCGCTATTGAAACATAAAAACCTACTTTTGTATGCTGAAGAATCGCCAAAACATCCCCAATCGAGGCAATTCCTATTTCTTTTAGAAACTCTTTGCTTAAGCTCCCAAGAGTTTCAATTTGAATTCTACATGAATATGTATAAATATGAAAATCATATTATTTGTAGATGTGGTGAAAATCTATCAAAAAATATATTAGAAATACCACAGTACCTGTTTTCTACAAATTTTTCCGCATACTCTGAGCTTCGGTCTTCTATGCCACATTCAATAATGAAATTCTTCCAGAACTCAACGCTCTATTTGTGAGTTTAAAAATTAAGGAAATCAGGCAATTTAGTGAATTTTTCGTCGGAAAAATTCTACTAAAGGAAAGCTTTTCTTTTGAAGTGGTTGTTGAAATATATACAAAATCAGGATGACTAAATTTGAATTACGAATTAGTTGGATACAAATAGGACTTGAATTCTTACCTGACAACCAACTGAAACCGCCATTTCGGTAAGTGGAGGGCGATTTTAGTTCCCAGTCTTCTTTCCTTCCATGCCCCGGATACACGGGTGGGGAGACATAAAACGGATTTATGCCCCGCACCCCAGGGACGTTCTATTCACCCAAAACCAGAAAATTGCTTCACATGTCTTCGCTTATGCCCCACTTATCCGCGGCCTGGGGTAGGCGGGGATTTACATTGACTGGTGCATTATATATATATATATATATATATATATTTAATACATATACATACACATACACATACACATACACATACACATACACATACACATACACATACACATACACATACACATACACATACACATACACATACACATACACATACACATATACATATACTGTTAAGGCTTCCGAGATTTATTATTTTGTAAACGTTTTGGGCTACCTATATCGTGCCCAGGCCCACACGGTTTTTTTGTTGGTAACTCGTTCGCCACATGGTTGAACCTCTTTGCAAGGTTTAGAGTAAAATAGAGCGTTTCAATCACGGAAACCGTTACAGTTCAACTATATAGATCGGTTATCTATGGATAAAGGTGAAAGGAGTATTTTTATGGATTTTGGAGCTGAGCTGAGTTGTTGGACATCGTGAATGATGAGCAAATGAGCTTGCCATTGCTCGATGAATCACCGCCATTATTTTCGCCACTACGTTCAGCGAACGTCACGGATCCGCTGACACATGTTGTCGAGCCCACGGAATTTGACGGAAATGGATTAATGTTAAACACGAACGAGCAGAATGATGGAAATACGGTCATGGAAAATCAAAGTTAAGTTATGGCAATGAACAAGTTGGTCCAATAACGAATGACAAGGAAATGACTTTAAAGAGTCTGGAACAAAACCGTAAGTACGCTTTATCTGATGTAATAAAGCAAATGGATGAGATAGCCCCTCTTATGTCGAGTGTAAATAATGAGGAGACGGTGAGATTAAACACAGTACAGTTGGATAAACTGTTCTTAAATATGCAGAAAGCTCATGAGTTATGTATGAAGGAATTAGAAGATGATAATGATATTGAAATGGCTCACAAATGGTATGACACTCAAGATAGGAATGTGTTTAAGTTTAAAAAGCAAATCATTGAATTCCTGAATAAAGCTAAAAAGGAACAACCAGTGAGTTATAAAGCTTACTCTTCTAAGTGTGGAAGATCTCGTATTTCCAGTAAATCCCGATCTTCTGTGGCCTCATCCACATCTACAAGAGCAAAATTAATTGCAGCAAAAGCCAAATCTGCAACGCTTGAAGTAAAGGCTGCATTTCTGAAGGAAAAACAAGCACTAAGGATGGCTGCTGAGGAGTTGGATTTAAAACAACAAATAGCTGAAGTTAAGATAGAGGAACAGATCTATGAGCAAGAGCTAAATGACGGTGCTAGCAATATCGAAGCCATTAATTTAAAGATTACTCAAATGTAATTTTGGATCGAAGTTCAATTAATGCCTGTTCCCCAACTACTCAGGCTACAACACCGTTGCTGAATCCAAATGCTTCACCCTTTGTGGTTCCTAATTTGAATGACAAGAAAGAGCCTGCATCCCTAGCTACAGGCATTGCACAGAAGCCCATTGTGAACACCACCAAAGCATTGGAGAATCAACAACAGATTCCTGAAGCTATAGCTGATCCTGCTTCACTTGAAGAAGTAGCACCATATAAAGAGTTTCTCAAGATACAACAAAGGCAAACTGAACTAACAAATATGATTGCAACTCAACAATTGAAAGGATCCCTACCTACCCACAAACCACCTACATTTTCTGGGGATATGATGGAGTATCCAGCATTTATAACAGCATTTGAGACTTTGGTAGAGTCAAAGGTTACGGATTCTACAGAACTACTCTCCTACTTGGAACAATACACTGCAGGTAAAGCCAAAGAGGCGATCAAGGGATGTTTTCAACGAAAATCTGAATCTTCGTACCAAGAAGCTAAATCATTACTAAAGAAACATTATGGAGATGCATTCAAGATTGCCAATGCCTATGTTACCAAGCTGTCAAGCTGGACACCTATCAAGCCCAACGATGGAGCAAAGCTACAAGAATTCGCCATCATGCTAGAGCAAGCAAGGACAGCTATGATTGGTATGGAGTATATAAATGATTTGAACACAGCTCATGTTTTGAGACAACTGTGGGAGAAATTGCCAAGGTACCTTCGTAGCAAGTGGTGTGAAAGAGCTAGTGGTATCAGAAATAGCAAAGGGCAGATGGCTACTTTCGAAGATTTCGTGCAGTTCGTAACCAAGCATGCTGACCTGGCTACCGACCCTATTTATTCAGAAGAGTTGGTGAAGAAAGAAAGTTCTTATGGCACAAGGCGGGATCAAAGGAACAGAGGTTCTAGTTTCGCTACAGGATCTACAAAGAAAGATGAATATTCAAGCAAGTCTACCCCCTGCATTGTGTGCCACAAGTTGCATGATCTTGATCAGTGTTTGGAGTTCAAAAAACAGTCATTGGCCGAAAGGAAAAACTTTGTAAGAATGAAAGGTCTGTGTGTTGGTTGTTACAGTCCAGAACACATTGCCAAATTCTGTAAGCAAAGAAGGACATGCCAAGTATGTAAGAAGCGTCACCCAACAACATTGCATGACACTAACTGGAAACCAGGATTCAAGAAAGAGAAGGAAACTGATAAAGCAACTTCAGAAACCAAGGATGCAGAGGATCAAGTTAATGCTCGTACAACTGTTTGCGACATCACCGAGGCTGGTGACACACCAATCAACATGCGTATTATACCAGTTTGGTTGTACCATGAGGACAATCCTAATGAGAAAGTTGCTGTGTATGCTCTACTGGATAATGCCAGTGGTGGAACTTTCATTAAAGAAGAATCCTTGAAGAAACTACATGTGAAAGGAAATGATACCAAGCTTCTATTAACTACCATGCATGGTACTCAAGAAGTGTTTACTAAGGCTGTTGAAGGTTTGGTTGTGGAACATTTTCAACACGCTACCACCAGCATAAGGTTACCCGGAACCTACGTAAGACAGCAGATTCCAGCTGACAGAGATGAAATTCCTCGAATTGAACTGCTGAACGTATGGCCTCACTTGAAGAAGATAGCAAAGCACATACCAGCTTACATGGAAGACGTAGAGGTGGGAATCCTGATTGGTCTGAATTGTCCGAGCGCCTTACGACCAAGAGATGTGATTCACGGAAACGAAGTTGAACCGTACGCAGTGAAGTCGCTGTTGGGATGGCATATAAATGGTCCAGTGAATCACATCACCTGCGATTCTGCAATGTCATGTAACAGAGTTCATATCATGAGAAGCAGCTCCGATAGTTCTGCCAAGGGATATGTTACCGTCGAAAGAAAGGTTAAAGAGTTCATTACACCCAACGCGGTAAGAGAGATATTCGAGATAGAATTCTCGGAAAGAGAGCGTGGAATGGGTCTATCTCAAGAGGACCGCAGATTTCTGAAGAAGGCTAAAGACGGAATTTGTCATGATGAAAATTCCCACTATGTGATGCCATTACCCTTCAAGGACGAGAACTTCCAACTTCCAAACAACCGACCAGCAGCTGAACAGCGTCTAAGTGGCTTAAAGAAAAGGCTTCAACACGACGAGAATTACCGAAATGATTATGTGACGTTTATGAACAGTATCATCGACAAAGGCTACGCTCGACAGATTGACCAGGACGAACCAACCACCAAGAAAGGAAGAGTATGATGGTACATACCACATCATGGTGTGTATCATCCGCAGAAGCGAAACAAGATTAGAGTCGTTTTCGACTGTTCGGCCCGATATCTTGGAGAATCATTAAACGACCATCTATTGCAAGGCCCTGACCTTACAAACAAGTGAATTGGAGTCCTTAGAAGATTCAGACAAGAGAAAATCGCGTTTATGGCTGATATCGAACAGATGTTTTATCAAGTAAGAGTCAAAGATCAAGATTTCCTCCGCTTTCTGTGGTGGCTCAACGGAGTACTCACAACCGAACCGCAAGAGTACCGTACGACGGTTCACCTTTTTGGTGCTGGCTCATCGCCTGGATGTTCCAAATATGCACCGAAACGCACGGCAGATGATCACGAGAGCGAGTTTGGCGCTGATGCGGCAGATACTCTCCGAAGGAATTTCTATGTCGATGACGGACTGAAGTCGGTCGCAACGGAAGAAGATGCAGTTCATTTGGTGAGAAACGTGAAAGGAATGTGAAGCAAAGGAGGATTTAATCTCACCAAATTTGTCAGCAACAGCGTGATGGTCATTCAGTCAATCCCCTTTGAAGAACGAGCGCGTGATATTAAAGAATCGGAACTTGGTCAAGACAAGTTGCCTACTGAACGAGCACTGGGAGTTCATTGGTGCGTCCAGTCAGACAGCCTCAAGTTTAGAATCGAGCTCAAAGATCAACCGTGTACCAAGAGAGGAATCCTAGCCACCATAAGTTCCGTCTATTATCCACTAGGACTTATCGCTCCTGTTGTTCTCGTTGGAAAGCAAATATTGCAAGATATTTGCCATGGAACTGATTGGGACGAACCGGTCCCTGATGATGTTTACGCTAGATGGGAGAAATGGAGAAGTGAAGTATTTCTATTAGATCAAGTCAACGTGGAAAGGAGCTCCAAACTTCCCAACTTTGGAAAAGTCGTCTCGATACAACTTCACAGTATGTCCGATGCATCGCAAATTGGGTACGGACAATGCTCGTATCTACGTCTGGTCGACGAAAATGGACAAATTCATCGTTCGTTTGTCATAGGAAAGGCGAGAGTTAGCCCACGTAAGACTGTGAGTATTCCAAGTTTGGAACTGGCGGCTGCCACAGTATCGGTAAGAGTAGCTGACATGCTGAAAGTTGAATTAGATTACGAAGATGTGGAAGAATTCTATTGGACAGATAGTGAAGTTGTCCTTGGCTTCATCAACAACGAATCCCGCAGGTTTCATGTTTATGTCGCCAACAGAGTGCAACAGATACGAGACTACACTTCACCGGAGCAATGGAGATACGTGGGATCTTCGAGCAATCCTGCCGATGAGGCCTCGCGTGGTTTGACGGCGAAAGCGTTCTTAGAGAATTCGAAGTGGATCACCGGTCCAGATTTCCTGTGGCAGACAGAAGACCACTGGCCTCAGCAACGTTCTAACTATGGCGCACTTGACGAAACCAATCCGGAAGTCAAGAAAGTCACCGCCCACAAAACGTCGGTACGAGAAAGCAACATGCAGAGCAGATTGGAAGGTTTTTCCACTTGGACACAAGCCAAGTTAGCAATTGCCCATTGCAGAAGATATGTACAAAAGCTCAAGGCAAAGGTCACAGAAACCAGATCCAAGTGTCCTGGTTCCCCAAGAGGAAGCGTGAAGAATACGTCCAGAATTCACCAAGTTTCACCAATCACCGTGGAAGAATTGGAAAGCGCAGAAATGGTGATAATCAAGTGGATGCAAAACGATGTCTTCTCGAAGGAAATCGAAGTTTTGCAAGAAATCCAAGCAAACGCAAGTTGTAAAGATCGAAAGTTTGCCAAAGTAAAGAAAGCTATAATGAAGAAGTCGAGTGGTATATGGCGATTGGACCCGTTTCTACATCCCAGTGGTACGTTACGAGTCGGGGGAAGGATTGAAAGAGCAAACATAGAAGAACACGTCAAGCATCCAATCATTCTCCCAACAAATGGTCATCTAACAACCCTCATCATACGGCACTTTCATGAGAAAGTTCAGCACAGTGGCAGAGGAATCACCTTAAACGAAGTACGCGCCAATGGTTATTGGATTGTAAACGGCAATGCAGCAATTCAATCACTCATCTCCAAGTTTGTAAGATGCCGCTATCTTCGTGGATTCGCCGGAGAGCAAAAGATGGCGAATATCCCGGAATCACGACTGGAACCAGCGCCAGCATTTACATATTGCGCGGTAGATTACTTCGGGCCATGGTTGGTCAAGCAAGGGCGCAAGGAAGTTCAACGGTACGGTGCTTTATTTACGTGCATGGCAAGTCGCACTGTACACATCGACGTCGCTGATACATTAGAGACGGACTCGTTTATGCAAGCGTTACGGAGGTTCATTGCGTGAAGAGGACCGGTTAGAGAGATTAGCAGTGATCAAGGAACCAATTTTGTTGGTGCTGACAATGAACTTAAACGGGCCTGTGAAGAAATGGATGAAAACAGAATAAAGGCAGAGCTCTTAAAGCACAACATCGATTGGAGAAGAAATCCACCTTCAGCAAGTCACTTCGGCGGTGTATGGGAGAGACAGATTAGATCTGTACGCAACATCCTAGCTGCACTTATGAAAGAACATGGTCACCGCTTGAATGACGAAGCATTTAGAACATTGTTATGCGAGACCGAAGCCATTATTAACAGCCGCCCACTTACCGTCGAGTCGCTTAGTGACCCACTTTCTCCAGTACCACTGACACCGATGGCGCTTTTAACCGGTAAATTGAAGATTGTCTTGCCACCCCCTGGGAAGTTCCAACGTGCGGATTTGTATTGTAAACGCCGATGGAGACAAGTCCAGCACTTGACAAATGAATTCTGGAAACGATGGAAACACGAGTTCTTGCAAAATCTGCAGCCAAGGAACAAATGGACCAAACAGAGGAGAAACTTTCAAGAAGATGACGTGGTTTTGGTGAAAGAGAAAGATCTTCCCCGAAATCAGTGGTCCTTAGCCATAGTAGTTGCTACCCAACCTGACGATCAAGGTTTGGTTAGATCCGTAAAGATAAGAATGCCGACAGGATCAACATTGGATCGACCAATAGATAAACTTGTGTTGTTATTGGAAGCAGAAAAGAAACCGGGAATCCCCGACGAGGAGCCTTGAGATTTTAATTATCGGACACGTTATATGGACACGGTTAACATTGAACGTTTGTGTTTAAAATGCTTCACATTTTGGGGAGCCATGTTAAGGCTTCCGAGATTTATTATTTTGTAAACGTTTTGGGCTACCTATATCGTGCCCAGGCCCACACGTTTTTTTTGTTGATAACTCGTTGCCACATGGTTGAACCTCTTTGCAAGGTTCAGAGTAAAATAGAGCGTTTCAACCACGGAAACCGTTACATATAAATATACATATACATATATATATATATATATATATATGTATATATATATATGTATACATATATGTATATACATATATACATATATGTATATACATATATACATATATATATACATATATATATATACATATACATATATAGATATATATTGATATATTTATTTATTTATATATATTTGTATATATATATACATATATATATATATATATATATATATATATATATATATATATATATATATATATATATATATATATATATATATATATATATATATATATATATATATATACATATACATATACATATATATATACATATACATATATATACATATATATATATATATATATATATATACACATATATAGACGCGACAGTCACCTGAAGAGTGTGGTGAGCTTCGCTTGCCATACGAAACAAATTTGTCGTGAATAAAGTTCAAATGAAGTAACTCAAGCTTGTCTTTTTGTGTAACTATATACATATATATATATATACATATATATATATATATATACATATATATATATATATATATATATATATATATACATATATATATCTATATATATATATATACATATAGATCTATATCTATATATATATATATATACATATATACATATATATATATATATATATATATATATATATATATATATATATATATATATATATATATATATATATATATATATATATATATACATGCATATATATATATTTCTCTCTGACAAAGGGCCTTCGCTCGAAACGTTAGACTCCTACGTTCTCTGTTTCGGCAGTATATCTGACCTTACTATATTTCGATTGTTGTTTCTACACTGCCTACGCAGCACGCTACTTTTATTACACTATATATATTTATGCCTTCCGTCGTGTACGATAATTAGTTACACAAATAAATCTGACGATACATTGCGTGTTGCATTTCCTGAGCTCCGTTTACTGGGTGAATTAATATAATGACTTTGACACGTTTTGGGATAATCTGGCTAGGGGTAAAATCCCCTAGCCGCTTTATTAAAACTTTGAAAACAGAAATTATAAACTATGTAATTTACAAACGTGCTAAAATGGTTTCACCCAGTGAAGGTGAGGGCCAGATAACGCCCAAACATAGAACAATATATCTATAACAACTAAAAATTATGGACGCAGATATGGGGAGGAGGCGGGTAAATAAATTTCAGAATGTCTTTACTTGGCAGTGGACTGTATGCGAATGGCAGTAAAATAGTGATAGGGTGTGTTATAACACCATTCCGTAATCGTTATCTCGATATTCCAGCTTCACTGAGGTATTTCCGGTATTTCTTATCTTTAAAGTCATATGTTCTCAATACACTTTGATTATGTTATCTGCCTATCTTTCAACATTAACACGACGGAAGGCATAAAATTCCTATTCGCGGGCAAATATATTATTTATGCCTTCCGTCGTGTACGATAATTAGTTACACAAATAAATCTGACGATACATTGCGTGTTGCATTTCCTGAGCTCCGTTTACTGGGTGAATTAATATAATGACTTTGACACGTTTTGGGATAATCTGGCTAGGGGTAAAATCCCCTAGCCGCTTTATTAAAACTTTGAAAACAGAAATTATAAACTATGTATTTTACAAACGTGCTAAAATGGTTTCACCCAGTGAAGGTGAGGGCGAGATAACGCCAAAGCGTCTTCGCACAGCGAAGATGCGCCCCACCCCAGGCAAATGCAACACCAATGTGAATATCCCGCAACATAATAATTAATATGTGACCACATTGAACTATAAAGAGAGCTACGATAATAGAACAGTCGCCCTTGCTAACTGTCTATGACCATATTGAATTATCAGGAGAGCTACGATAATAGGACAGTCGCCCTTGCTAACTGTCTATAACCATATTGAATTATAAAGAGAGCTACGATAATAGAACAGTCGCCCTTGCTAACTGTCTATAACCATATTGAATTATAAAGAGAGCTACGATAATAGAACAGTCGCCCTTGCTAACTGTCTATGCTCATATCGAATCTTAAAGAGCTACGATAATAGAACAGTCGCCCTTGCTAACTGGTCTATAACGTGAGTGTTAATGACAATTGACAACCGATCATAGGCAGTCGCCCTTGCTAACTACAAATGATCGCTTGACAGGTGTATAACAACAGGAAATAACTAACTAATTAGAAGATGTCCGGCCAAAAAACTCCCCGCAAGTTTTGCGGTCGGGCGATCTTTATAATATCTGAGTAACTAAGTAGACATAGATGGGACACGAATATACTTATGAAACGCATTCGATTTCCATCGACCAAGTGTACGGATTTGCGAATCAGACATCCCCTGCTCTGCCGCGTAAGAAGCCGCGCCAATACGGAAACTATGACCTTTATACCGCGCCGGGTCAAGACCACAATAACGTATAGCTTCAGACAGCTGTAAAGCGAAGGTATCCCTAGTGACGGGCGTCCCGACCTGTGTAAGGAAAATTGCACCTTGTTGATTACCTCGTAGGGCGAGATAATTTAGAAGTAATTCGATAGGACAAGACGAAGCTTGCCGATGTATGACCAAAGTGAATGGACGTTGGTTGTAATTATGTTTAAAGTCCAGAAACGTTAATTTTATACCAACCACGTGGTTACTCGAGTCATAGATGTTTGCGAGTTGATGCATTTGCAAAGGCTGACAACCTGTATTCTTTGTTGTCGTTATTTCGCCAATCCTCAAAAATGCAAAGAATGCCAATGAGCACATAGCTTTGAATTGACAACTCTGATATCGAGAACCAGTAAGCTGAGGAGATACCTCAAGCAAACTTTTGAGGATTGGTAACGTTATAGGCAAGCGACTATCTAAACGAAAGCCATTTTTGCCATAGCCTTTTAACATTTGAATAATATAGAACACTCGCGTTGGATCGGGCAAACCAGACAGTTTGTGAGAGTAACCTAAGGCTGATACGTAAGTGTTAACAGTAGATGGTGCGTAATTGCGGTCGAATAAATACGCTATAAAAAGAGCTAAGGTAGCGGGGAAAATAGGTAAGCCGAAACAAGCTGTCTGAAATATCGTACTGTGGAATTGAGTAAATAATTTCCATGCTCTTGTATAAGTAGGAATTGATGATTGTTGCAAGCTTGATTTAGTCAAATGAGTAATTATATTGGCCAGCTTCGAGGCTGCAGGTGCAGGGGGATGTCTGTTGGAAAATGATTCATGTTGGCTGGCGCCAGTTGCTTGAAGGTTTGAACCTGAAAGCGAGATAAACAATCGGCCAGTTTGTTATCAATACCCGGAATGTGTTTAGCTTTAAATAAAATGTTGTTTTTTAAGCAAACGAGCACCAGCTTACGAACAAAAAACATCAGAGATGTATCTCGGCAAGATTTTTTGTTGATAACATGAACGAGGGCTTCGTTATCAGTAAAGAATAAAATAGAATGATTCTGCATTTTGTGGCCCCATAAACATAGGCTGAGGACAATGGGATAAAATTCTAAAATAGCGATGTTACGATGCAACCAATGAGTAGGCCATCGCCCATAGCACCACTCCGTGCCAAAAATAGCACCAAAGCCAATAGAACCTGACGCATCAGTAAATAAATTCAGCTTGTTAGAATTGCACCAGTTGTCGTCGAGAAAGAAGGATACGCCGTTAAAAGAAGACAAGAATGATAGCCAAACACGCAAATCTTCTTTAACCTCGTGACGCAGTCGGATGAAATGATGCGGACGTGTCGCACCTCGTGTGAGGTCTATTAGGCGCCGTAAAAACGCGCGACCTGGTGCAATCACAGCGCAAGCAAAATTTAACAGGCCGATCAAGGATTGAAGTTCTTTAAGCGTCACCTTTTTGCGGTGTAAGAAACTTGAAATAAATTGAACGCACTTTGCAATTTTATCTTTTGGTAGACGAGCTTCGGATTTAATAGAGTCTAACTCTATGCCAGCAAATGTAAGAGTTGTTGCTGGACCGCAAGTTTTTTCCGGTGCTATGGGAATGCCGAGTTGGTTGCATAATTTCAGAAATCGATCCAATTCGCCTCGGCATTGAGTACTTGTGGAAGAAATAAAAAGAAAGTCGTCTAATAAGTGGAGAAGTTTGTCGATGTGGAGTTTATGTCGAGCAATCCATTCTATGGCCGTGCTAAAGGTTTCGAATGTCTTGCATGAACTAGAACATCCCATTGGCATACAGCGGTCATAATAATATAGTCCCCGCCATTTCATTCCTAATAGAGCGTGGTCGTTTGGATGAATTGGTATGATTCGAAATGCGCTCTTGATGTCAGTTTTTGCCAAGAAACAGCCGTGTCCTGCACGTTTTATTAAGCGTATAGCATCAGCCACTGTGGCATATCGAACGTTCGTATTTTCAGAAGATATTCCGTCATTTACTGAGAGACCCTTAGGAAACGACAAATGATGGATGAGTCGGAAATCACCGGGTGTTTTCTTGGGTACAAGACCAAGAGGCGAAACACAAAGGAGCGGAAATGGCGGTGACGTAAACGGACCAGCTAACCTGTGTGCCGCCAATTCGTTGCCTAGTTTCATGTCAACAACCTGCGGATATTGTAAAGCCGAAGATAAATTCTTAGCCTCGAGAAAGCGGAGATCACCTTGATAGTGCAAGGGAAAACCGTATGAAAAACCGGAAATTAAAAATTGGATAATATCTGACTGGTATCCCGAAAGAAGTTCAGCCAGAGGTTGAATTTTTACTGGCGTTGGTAAAAGAGGACTTGGCGGGGCGGTCAGTATTTGCGAGCGATTTTCCTGTAGAGCCACGAAAATTAAAATTACACTGACTATAGCGATGAGCACCCCTGCATTTAAAGCAAGTGTGCTTAAAGTCACAGCCGGAACAAAATTGGCCTCGATGAAACTTAAAGCAGTAACCCGGGGGGACTGTGGAAGTCCCCGGTTTAGTATTACTGCTATTGTGGTTCGTAGGTGGCCTCTTGTGAAAATTGGGATATTGTGACCGCAGCCACAGTTCCCCGTGAATAGAACCCCACGGTACAAGGCCCACTTGAGTTTGCCTCAAAAAACGAAAATTTTCGTCATAGAACCGCCAATTCTGACCGCGAGCCGCCAAGTCCTGAATAGTTTGCCCGTATTTCATGAGGGCGGGGGCCTCGTTCGGGTATTTTTGAGTGTAAACACCAACAAAAATATGAAAGGCTTGTAGCCACACCTCAATGTTTTGGATCTTTTTCGGTCTCGAGGCTGGTTCGAGACAGAAAGAGGCTGGGAACCGGCTTCGGAATGCTGAAGAGAAATTTGATATTTCTCGTGGCCGGGATTGCTCAACAAGCTACCGAAGTCGACAAACTCCTCGTTCCAGATTTTGCCTTTAAGCTTTGCCGAAACGCGGGAATCAATCGGTAAACTTGCCGAATGAAAAAGCTGTGCAGGTTCGGCAGAACTCGCAGCAGAAATAGTTGTGGGCAATAACTGCGGCTCACCTGAAATGCTTGCGTGAGCCGCGGCTATTGCCCCATTTACCAAATTCGTGGCTGATCCACCAGATAGTTGTGACGCGGCCGTCGGAAGCGTGCCAATCTCGGGCGAGACAACAGGCAATGGCGAAGCAGTGGAATGTGTTCGACTTTCACTTTGGGCTGGCAAAATCGAAGCAAGCTGCTTTGTAACCTCGGCAGTCACGGTCGAAACCAGCGTCTGGATTAACTCAGTGGGAAGTGAATTCACGGTGACAGAAGGTTGTACGTTAGCCATGGAACTGGTCTCTCTGGCAGAAGGAAGTGTGGAAAGTGTGGAGTGCACGGTCGAAATACGACGACTACGGCGTGGCGATGGACCTTCAGCGGCGCTTGTCGGAGCTCGTTTACGCTGTTGGGATCGTTTAGGTGGCATACTGTAACGAGAAACTTGAGAAGGAGTAGCTTCAAGCGTAGAAATAACAATACAATGTGAAAGCGAGCGAAAAATCATCGTTGGAGCAAGAAAAACGTTAAAATAGTATTCAGATTTTTCGCAGGGTCAAGCATGGCTGACAGATTCGTGTCGCCGCATCACAAGCCCTGGATAGCCAAAAATATTTAAACAACACCCAACAAACGTTGGGACAAACCTCAGCTTATAAAAGTGAGGACGTACTCCAATTAAATGGAGAAAAATTGTTTAACCATAAGGCTAAAACAATACCTCAGCCAATAAAGGCGAGGACAACGCAACAGAGTTGGGACAAAACCTCATGTAACATGAGGAACAAACTCCACATATACATGGAGAAAAATTTGCTAAGCCATAAGGCTAGAACAATACCTCAGCCAATAAAGGTGAGGACCCCACCCGACGATTCACAAACGTCGGGACAATACCTCACATATATAACGTGAGGACCTGAATTACAAGTATAAACAACTCTGATGAACCAATGAGATGAATACAATACCTTGAACAATCAAGGCAAGGAATAAACCCGACAACCCCCAGTCGGAACAATAACTCACATACAGTATTTAATACAAAATGTGCTACAATATATGTAACGCTATCGGAATAGTCCCACGATAACTGCGGTAAGGTGAAAACAGATTTCGGCATATCGACGAAATAGTTACGAAAATTAGGCAATATCCATGCTACAACAGACGCAATGCCGCTAAAATAGCCCCGCGGTAACTGCGATACAACATAAACTGCCCAACGCGATTGAAGTGCACGCCGTCCGGTAAAAACGGAGTCACCGTTGGGTTGGAAAAACCTCTGTGAGTCCAGCAGAAAACGTGGCTAAATGGATCTAGCACAACCCGTGTGTACTGATTAAGAATCGCGGCTCGTTTGTTGAAGTCGGACTTAAGGGCCTTATTACTGGTGCGCGGGGTAACGCGACACAAAACAACGACACGAACAGAAAATTGGTCTAATAAGAGCCGAACAAGGTCTTCGATCTCCGAACCGACGACCTCAGGGGTAGAATCCGATAAGTCGTTGGTTCCTATCTCGAGAATAATAATCTCGGGTGATAGGCGGGAAACTACGGTCAGGTCATTGTGCCGTAACTTGGGAACTGTCCGACCGCCTATCCCGTGCATATGCACGACTGCGGTGCCGTGAAGGCCAAAATCTATTCTGGCGCGTTCATCGAAATGAGCCTTCAGGTCAGTCTGAAGTCGCCTGACAAACGAATGGCCGATAATCAGTACCTTCGGTGGTGAATTGGCCATTTGTAAAATTATGATTGCCGCACAACAAAAAACGAGAAGCGAACGAACGAACGCGATTGAACAGAAATAGTTCGTAACTACAAGTAATAACAAAAACAAGCTCTTACCTTCAATAGGAAGAAAAAAGAGGAGTGCAACTTACACAAATCACTAAATGAATCTCTAAATAAATTTCAGAATGTCTTTACTTGGCAGTGGACTGTATGCGAATGGCAGTAAAATAGTGATAGGGTGTGTTATAACACCATTCCGTAATCGTTATCTCGATATTCCAGCTTCACTGAGGTATTTCCGGTATTTCTTATCTTTAAAGTCATATGTTCTCAATACACTTTGATTATGTTATCTGCCTATCTTTCAACATTAACACGACGGAAGGCATAAAATTCCTATTCGCGGGCAAATATATTATATATATATATATATATATATATATATACATACATATATATATATATATATACATATATATATATATATACATATATTGTAGCACCTCTCGCAAGATTCTGATTGGCTAAAGGGTTTTTCAGCTTAAAAATAGATTTCGACCTGTGCTTGACATGAAAAGGCAATAGCATCTTGTTAGAAAGTATAGTTTAGAAGAACAATTTTAGAAGGCAGTTTTGATGAGATCTCAACCGTACCGAACCTGCTCAATGTACAGAACGTACTCAACCTATACTCAACGTACCGAACGTACCTAGCGTACCGAACGTACCGAACCTACTCAACGTTATTTCGACGTTCGTGTGAGTCCACAAAAAAAACGTTGCCACATCTTTGTATCACAACGTTCCGGGGATGTTCAGCCAACGTTCTGACAACGTTGTCACAACGTGATTGTGCTAGCTGGGTTAGCGGATCAAAAATTTCAACCCTATTAGTAAACGATTTTAAAATATGAGGACAATTATTAGACGCGTGCATGCTGGACGATTTTACTGTAGGTTATAATCCCCGCGATAACTTAGCCTTGGTAAATTATTCGTTAAAATACCTCCAGGAAAAGCGATTATAAGATTAGGGAATTTGGAAGAAAAACACTGATTGTTGCTTTATTTCGACAAAATGGTGCTTTCATCGTGGGATATCATCATAAACGAAATATTTATAGAAACCACATTTTCCCCAGCTTCGAGAGGACGTTTAAACGAAGGCAATTCGAGAGTATATTTGTATTTCTCGTTATACTCTTGACTAGCTGAATCAGTCTTCTGTGAGTGATTAGAGTTGGCATACGGCTTTACGCGTTTTGGTCGTTCTTATACTGAATTTTGACAACTATATTACCAGAATATGGCAACAGCCAATGAACATCTAAGATTTTGCTTGCTATATAATTAGCATAACTGCATATTCGTCCAGTCTCGTTGGATTTTGCAGGTTCACTAGTAGGTTGAGTAGGTTCGGTACGTTCGGTACGTTGAGTAAGTTGAATAGGTTGGGTACGTTCGCTAGGTTGGGAATAACGTTCCTACTGTTGTGTATTCCAATTCTTTAATGATCAAACGTTTAATGACAGTTCCTACAGTTACAAGAGATTGTTCGCTCTGTCTGACTGTTCGCTGTTCTGCTTCAACCTCATGGTCTCTGCTTAATCTGATTGGTTAACAAAACTCAACACGTTACATATAAATTAACAATGAATACATTACACTCCTCCCTCCTTATTATAACCATACCTCTCAGGTGGCTCACGGTGTCGTTCTGGATATGTTCTGCCTACTACAGCTTGATCATTATCTATTGTAACCTCTCTCATCTCTGGCCCTGGAGTTTCCTCCAACTCACTAACTGGTTCATACACAATCTGTTCGTTTTGGTTTGAATCGGATATGGTGGTAGCAGCTGCCGGTGTCGTTATAGGCACGGACCCAGCCGAACTTCGCCTGAGATTCACCGATGAATCACATCCCCTTATTTGGTCTACGTGCCTCTTCCAAATTGCTTCGCCCACCTGTGTGCGATAGGAAACCGGGCCCGTCCGTTCCACTACTGTGGCAGTGAGCCACTTTGGTTCACCTCTGAAGTTTTCAACCAATACAATATCCCCTGCTTAAAATTCTCTGCTTTTGCTTCCCTTGTCATGCCGTTCTTTTGCTTGCTTTGTAGCTATCTTTTCACCTAAGCTGGGGTGCAATAATTCTAGCCTGGTGCGCAGTTGCCTCTTCATGAACAGCTCTGCTGGCGTTCGTGTTGCTGTTGTGTTTGGTGTGGTTCTGTATTTGAACAGGAACTGCGCTAACTTTTGCTTCAAGTTCCCTGGGTCATTCTTCCCCACCTTAAATATTCGTTTAAATGTTTCCCATTTTAAGCTGGGTGCTTCACAGCTGTGCGAATGTGTCTAATGCCATTTGATTTTTTGAATTTGGCAAATTCATCAGAGATAAATTGTGGGCCATTGTCGGACACTAGCTGCTGAGGCAACCCGTTCCTTGCAAAAATATTTCTTAATTCATCAGTGGTTCTGCTTGCTGTGGTGCTGTTCATCAACACCACCTCTAACCACTTCGAGTGAGAATCTACTACCACCAGAAACATGTGACCCATGAATGGCCCAGCAAAGTCCACATGTGTCCGCTGCCATATATGGTGTTTCAGGCCATGACCATGGATGAAGTGGAGCTGCACTGGGCTGGTTTCTCACAGCCTGATAATCACTACATGATCGAATCAAGGATGCCACATCCTTATCTAAATGGGGCCACCAAACATGTATTGCGTGCCAGAGCTTTCATCCGCACAATCCCTGGATGTCGCATGTAGCTCATCTAAAACTAACCCTCTGAGTTTGACAGGAACGATCACTCTGATTCCCCAAAGCAAACAACCATCTTCAACCGTTATTTCATTCCTTCTACAATGAAATGCCTGTAGCTCTGGAGGCGCCTGCTCTGGCCAGCCCTTCAGAGTGTACTCCAAGACTCGCGAAAGAATCGGATCCACCTGGGTGGCACGTCTTAACTGGTCTGCTGTTACTGGCATTGATTCTATTTGCATTGTGTTTACTGATTGGGCTTTAGTGGCAGACTCTAGACTGCTTGCCTTCAGTGGCAATCGGGAAAGACAGTCTGCATTGGAGTGTTTATTTGTTGGTCGAAATTCTACTTCATAATCATGTGCTGACAAAAACATTGCCCATTGCTGCAAACGTTCAGCGGCTAGGGTGGGAATTCCTGTTTTTGGCCCTAATATTGTGGTTAATGGCTTGTGATCTGTCCGTATTTTAAATCTTTTTCCAAACAAATATTGATGAAACTTTTTCACTCCATGTATGATCCCTAATGCTTCCTTTTCTACTTGAGCATAATTTCCTGGATGAAAATGCAATTGGGCGTTCCTCCCCATTGGCAAATTTGTGGGATATGACCGCCCCAATACCATATGCTGATGCATCAGTGTCTAAAATAATTGGCAGTTTGGGATCATAATGAGTTAACACCGGTGCAGTGGCAATTTGTTGTTTCAATTTGTTAAATGCCTAATAAATTATTTAAGAAGAAAACGTTTAAAATCTGTCTTAAAACTTTTTAGTTACTCATTGTTCTTAATATCATCCGGTAATTGATTCCACAAGGCAACCGCTCTGTATAAGAAACTTCGCTGTCCAGCAGCTGACTTACGCAAAGGGATTTCCAAATTATTATTATATCTAGTATTGCGATCAGGTACACGCATTCTTGTAATGAACCTATCACATAAGTATGCTGGGGCCATTCCCTTAATACATTTAAAGGTCATAACAGCATCTCGTAGCCTTAACATATCACGCACTGGCAGCCATTTTAGCTGTTCTAAAACCGGTGTTATATGGTCGTACTTCTTAGTACCAGTGATTATGCATGCGGTAAAGTTCTGCACATTTTGCAGTTTAGCAATGTTCTTTTTTGACGTGTTAGCCCATACGCAAGAACAGTAATACATGCTGCTGAAGACTAGGGTGTTAATTACGGTTATCAGAGTCCTTTTATCTAGGACGTTTTTCACGCGATTGATCTGACAGAGGCTCCCCATGCACTTGGAAACTACTTGCGTAACATGTTCGTCATATGTTAAATTAGAATCTAGTATGATTCCAAGATCTTTCGCAAACGGTACTGGTGAAATATCATTACCAAGAAGCGATACATGGAAGTCGTCCAGTATTCTACTAACCATTTGTCGCGATCCTAGTATCACCCCTTGTGAGTGTTTATGGTCACATACTCCCTAGAACCTTCATCTAACATTATCTGATTGTAGGCATTCTTTAAGTCTAACTTTGTGAACTTTTCACCACCACTCAATTCTACAAACAAATCTTCTGCCTTGGGTAGAGGATGTTTGTCGACCTCTAGGTGTGGGTTTACCGTTACCTTATAATCCCCACGGATTCTCACACTGCCATCTGGCTTTAACACTGGGACTGGGGGCTGCCCATTCTGAGTACAGTATTTTCTCTACTACTCCTTGCCCTTCTAATCTTTCTAACTCTCTCTCTCTCTATCGGTTCACGCAGTGCATAAGGCACTGACCTAGGCTTGCAATATTTAGGCTTAACTTCAGGCTTCACATGCAATTTAGCCTTTACATTTTCAAACATTCCTAACTCATCTTTGAATACTTCTTTATGCTTATCTAATATTTCATAAAGGTTGCTGGCCACTCTCTTAATAGAGCACCAATTTAATCTAATGCCATGCAACCAATTTCTTCCCATCAATGAAGGACCATTTCTCTCTAATACATGTAATGGTAAACTTACAGTTTGTTCTTCGTACTTTACTTCTACGTCTACCTTGCCGAGCACTTTTAGCTGTTCCCCTGTATAAGTTCTTAAGCTAATCCCGGACTTCGTTAGCTTAACTCCTGCCAAATCATCCTTACAGGTCTCCGAAATGACAGATACTGACGCTCCAGTGTCTAGTTCAAAGTTTACCTTTGAGCTCCCATTCAACAACAAAGGAACCAAGATTCTTGAATCTGCGTTCTCAATCTGAAGGCGATAAAGACCTTGCTGAACATCATCTTCGTCGTGGGCGTCATTCTCGGTTTCATCGTCTTCATACACGTACTTCATCTCATTTTGGAATTTCCCTCTGCCCTTTGGCGGTCCTGGTGCTTCGTTTCGTCTGCCTGGCGCCTTGTTATCATAATTTCCGCGCTTCGACGGCTTTCGACACACGCGAGCGATGTGGCCCTACCCGTTGCAGTTTCTGCACCTCTCACTCTTGAATCTGCACTCCGAAGCTTTATGGTTTGTTCCGTTACAGCGCCAACAAATCACCACCTTCGACAACAGGTTGACCAGCGCATCCTTCGAGTGATCGTCCTTGAGATGTTGGGCTTGTTTCGCTGCAGCCTCCATGCTTTGGGCTACTTCGACAGCTTTTTCCAATGTCAATTTGGCCTCCGCCAAGAGTCGTTTTTGTGTTGCCGTATCTCTCAAGCCACAGACTAAACGATCACGTAACGCTTCTTCGAGGAACTGACTGAACTGGCAATGGGTTGCGTGTTTTCGGAGTGTTGCACAATATTCGGCAACTGTCTCTGTTGCCAGCTGATTTCTTTTGTGAAATTTTAACCGTTCCGCAATGACCAATGGTTTCGGGTCGTAATGCTTGTTTAGCTTCTCCATTATCTCCTCAAACTTGAGGTCAGACGGCTTTGTCGGTGCGGCTATGTCGCGTAACAAGTTATAGGTTTTGGGACCGACCACGGTCAAAAATGTAGCCACCATCTTCTTTGGCACTTCGATGTCGTTGGTGACAAAATATTGCCCAATTCGTTCGGCGTAGCTTGGCCATTCTTCTGGATTCCCTTCAAAAGGCTCTATCTTTCCGAGAGTACCACTGGATCCCATCTTCGTCGCCAGTTGTTGTGTATTCCAATTCTTTAATGATCAAACGTTTAATGACAGTTCCTACAGTTACAAGAGATTGTTCGCTCTGTCTGACTTTTTGCTGTTCTGCTTCAACCTCATGGTCTCTGCTTAATCTAATTGGTTAACAAAACTCAACACGTTACATATAAATTAACAATGAATACATTACACCTACAACGTTTGTATAAGGTTCAGAAATAACTATATAAACCTCACGAAAATTATAATCGATGTTAGAAAAAAAAAATTAGACAGAATGGTGCAACTCTGGCTTAAATGTTTTGGAACGTAACTAAAAATGTTACTGTTCATGATTTAACAAACATTAAGGCCCAACAGCGTCAAGCTATGTCCGATTTATGACCTGGGCTGCGTTGGGAATTTATTTGTAGAAAAGAAAATGTTTACGATGTTTGCCATTTATATTTAAAAGAAAGTAAAATATTGAAGAAAAATACAATCGTTTCATTTTTCGATGTCAAATTCATAGAAAAGCAGAAGAACGTTTACAATCTGGGAATAGGGATCACTCAGAATACGAAGAATTTGCCAAGGCTAAATCCCTTCCTTTGAAGGAACTAAAGCCGACAGTTTAACTAGCCGCATCTGCGAGCGCCTTAATTTAAACCAAAACTCGTCGCCGTCTATAGTTATCGACGAATGTCCACACAAATCGCTAAGTGGCCAAGTCATCGAGGAGGGCAGTCACAAAATCGTCTTCGAGCCAAGTAACAAAAACGAAAACCGCTGTGTGAATTATGAGAAATTTCCGATAGAAATGGCAGAAGTGAAGTTAGAATTAGCCATGCATGGGTTCTTGTCAACAAAATGCACGAAGAATCTAATGAAAGTAAAGATCTTCAAAGGCTGGGCGGCACAAACATCACAGCAAACCGAAGTATACAACTCAAGCACTTTGGTACGCAGACTGACGGTCCTCCAAGAGACTTGCAGAAAGCATACAGCCAAAGCCGCGAGTCAAAGGGCAATTCGCGAGCGGAATTTAAAAAGCAACTCGAAGATTATCGCCTTGCAAATAAAGAAAGATTCGGAAAGCAGAAATGTCAACGACGCCGTGACAAAATAACGAAAAATGCAAATGAATCTGAATTTGAGCACAATAAACTTAATGAACTTGAACAAAAGCTTAACGAGATCGAACAGGAAAAAGAATCCCTGAAAGCAGTAACTAAAGTCCTGAAGGAAGAAATACCACAGATGTAGAATGGTCATGGCAAACTACGAAAACAAAATCAATTAATAAGTCTAAGAAGACTAATGCTAAACTAAAAAGCAAGCCTGAAGCCACCAACCTCAAGCTGGGACCCTACCAATGTCAAACCAATACTCGGCTCTAGCCGACCAATTGATCTGTACCAGCAATAATGTGGTTGAAGTTGATACCGGTGAAGTTACTGAAGTGACAGATGAAACAAGGGAAGATTCCAATTGTCAAGCAGAAAGAAAAAAGCAAGATGGCAAGCAACGATATGACGCTAACCCAACCCATTTGCCAAATGACAAGTCGTCAAAGCATACAACCATCGTAATTGGTGGCTCATTACTAAAAGGTCTTCGCCAGAACTTGATCGCAAAAGCTACAAAAAGCAAAGTACAAATCAAGTGCTTTCCTGGTGCTAACCTCAAAGATATGAGGCACTATAGTATCCCTCCTTTGTCCACCAAACCTAAACACATTATCCTTCACTGTGGGACAAATGACCTCCAAAGTAAGAATTCATCAGCTATTATTAAAGAAACGAGAGATTTATGTGACCATCTCCAGGGGACCAGCCCGGATAGCAATATCACACTATCTTCGCTAATCGTAAGAAAAGACGATCAAGGTAAAATTACTGAGGTTAATGAACTTCTTAAATTATTATGTATAGAAAAACAATTTGGTTCATTGCTACATGATAATATTGATCACAAATGCCTAAATCGTTCAGGTCTTCATCTAAATAGAGAAGGTGATTCAAAATTAGCTAAAAATATCATAGAAACTATTAAGGGATTTTAGCTTTAGGTGTAATCCAAACTGTAGCACACATCAACAAGATTTAATCCTTGAAAATGCACCCACATATTGTAGCACTTTTAATCTAAATAATATAGATAACGAATTTATAGAAGAAAATCACTGGAAAACCTAAAAGGTTTTCGAATAGCCGACTTAAACATCACCTCCATTCCTAAATATATCGATCAGCTAAAAATCTATCTAATGAATAAGCCAGTAGACATACTAAGCATTAACTCTTTCTTGTCCGAATTGGTCTTTGGTATTTTATTCTGGCTAACGCCAGACGATTTTATTCACCTCTGGGGAAGCCCCCGGACAGGAATGAGTTATAAACTATCTCTTTAACCCTTTCTTGTCCGAATTGGTCTTTGGTATTTTATTCTGGCTAACGCCAGACGATTTTATTTACCTCTGGGGAAGCCCCCGGACAGGAATGAGTTATAAACTATCTCTTTAACCCTTTCTTGTCCGAATTGGTCTTTGGTATTTTATTCTGGCTAACGCCAGACGATTTTATTCACCTCTGGGGAAGCCCCCGGACAGGAATGAGTTATAAACTATCTCTTTATAAACTACGTTGTGGCAACGTTCGACGAACGTTCCAAAAACGTTGCGATAGAAAGTTGGAATAACGTTATTTTGTCGACTCCCAGGAACGGCGTATTAACGTTACAAAATAACGTTGAAATCAAACATTGATACAACATTCCAGAAACTTTCAGATATTCCTACAACATTCCAGCAACTTTCAAATCGAAAGATAACGTCTGAAAACATGCGACTGCCAAAAGCAATTATATATCATAAAAAAAATAATAATAAAATATATATAATCGGGGAACGTTTAAGAATGTTTCAATTGATCAGTTTTTATCTTGTTTTAACCAGTCAATTTAGTTTCCCGCCGCCTACAATTAAACGTACGTCATTTACGTTTCAAACGTAAAACAACTCATGCGGTTGTTTGCAGTTCGCCCCAAACGCAAATGGCTGTTAGAAAAATGGGGCAATTAAAATCTTAATTCAAGTGTATTATTAAATCACGTCGTGGTTCTCTTAATAGCTACTGCGGAACATTTTCGCTGGAATACGTTGCTTGATTAAAGGAACAATTATGAATACTAATTTATTATTGAAAATGTGTTTATTTTGAACAGAATCTAACCGATTACATTCATGCATTGAAAAGTAATTAATAATGCAATTGAATTTTGTTATAAAAGATGGTTTTTATTTACAAGACTTAAAACAGAACAAACAAGTTTTGTAAGAGAAATAAAGAATTATGTTTATTAAATCATATTACTCTGCGGAATGTGGGTGAGTGTTAATGACGTCATGACACACAGATAGTTGCAACGGTTGATTGAACATGTTGTCAAGTGAAATTTTGAACGTTGCTATGTGATCGTTGAAGTGTTGAACATTTAAAGACAAATCAATCAACTTGCGGGGTGATTTTGACAGGTTTCTTTGAAATCACGCCGCAAGTTGATTGGTTTGCTTTTATTCCGGTGAAACTCGCAACTGTCAAACGTAAACAAACGTGGAAAAAATCGCA
>CAXIUP010000201.1:0-20000 GCA_964035015.1 Corallium rubrum | reverse complement strand
TAGAATACAATCATTGAAAAAGGCTCGTCATCCATCTTTTCCATGAGGCCAAACACAAGAGACAATACAGTATTTCTGAAAGCGCTAGTTATCATTATTATTGAAATAAACAACGGTTTACAGAAGCGAAATTGGGAAGGTATTTCCATTTCGACTGTAAGGTGGATTTCCATTCAGTGATTTTTGTCGTGAAATTGACATTTTGTATTTTTGCGATTGCTTTCTAGGGGGGATCTGTTCCAGCCCATGGCTCATAACAAAAAGAAAACGATCACAAAAAATTGCTTGCTTGTCAAAAAAATTTGAAAATGAATTGAAAATGCCCGGCAAATGAAGCATTTTGAACAAATTAGTATATAAATTACTTAATTGAACATAAATCTATAACTAGAAAACATTAATGTCAGAACTCAGAAGTAGCTTTAGCTACTTACTAGTTACTACCATTGTACAGCTACTGTATACAGTACTAGTGAAAAAAATTAAATAAACTAAAAATATAGCTAGTCATTAAATAAAAAGATATCTGCTGGAGCTAGGTCGAAAGCTGATCTTACTACCGGTATATTGTGGTTTGATTCACTAGGACTTTACTACATCATGAATTAATTCTTTAACATTTAATTGCTTTTCAGTTAGGTAAAATTATATACAGCTTACCATCACTAAACTCAGACAATTCCACATAGTCATTGTTGCCAGGCCTTTTTCTCTTTCTTTGAGCATACTCTGAATCAGAATCTGATTCCACACAAGATGATATTTCAGATTTCTTTAATATCTTAAGAGCCTTTTCATAGTTGTCTATACCCAAAAACAATACACAGAAAAAGAAAGGCTAAATCAGTTACAATCAACACAGATTAAGACAAAACATATTAATGTACTTGTTGCATAAGCCCAGAGAGTTGATGGCTTTTGACCATACATACTGTATGTAAATCCAGTGAAACAATTGAAGTTAGACAGCCTTTCAGTGCAAACTGTCTATTAATATTACCTCGTCAACACAAACGAAAGGTTACAAAACACAGTGTTGCAATTATAATATCCAAGAAGCTTTTATACTGAGAGCTTGTCTAATATTAACCATACCGGTCTTTAGCACCACCACATTTTATTTTAAATGGTGTGTTTTAAACTTTTCAGTGTATTTACAACAATTCTTACCACTAAAACTATCTTCTATTACCAGACCATTGTCTATGTACTTACAATTAAGGAGGATATATATATTTATTATATAGATTCGAGTGTTTTATTAGAAAATATGCCGTGTCGTATTTTCCATATCCTCACTAGTGAAGATATCGATGACATCATTAAGAATATTACCTCTTTTTGCATTGAATCTATATAATAAAAAGAAAATTACACCCTGGCTTGAAGATATGAATTTTATCTTATCATGGTAAAAACGATATTTTACTCATTCGCTACACTCATTCGTAAAATATTGTTTTCACCACTTGAAGATAAAATCCATATCTTCGCACCACCGTGTAATATCCTCCCCCCCTCCTCTCTCTCTCTCTCTCCATATACATATACATATATATGTATATATCCTCCTTAATATATATATATATATATATATATATATATATTTAAGTATTGATACATTAATCAATCTGTCTGTCTATGAATTTCTCCTTTTTCTTGACTAGGTTCTACCAGTCTCTAACCATCTGATAACCAATCATACCATAAAGTCTGAGTTTAAGTCTGGGGGAGCATGGGTGGCTTGTGCTGTTAGGGTACTGTCTCTCACCAAAAGTTAAGCCCGGTTAGAGGGGGTTAGTACTTACATGGATGACTGCTTGGGGATGAACTAAAGTGAGTAGAGTTGTAGTTGATCTCTCCTGTGCTTCAAGGGTTTTTCACCGGGTTCTCCGGTTTTCCTCCCTTCGTAAAATCGACACCTACATCATGGTAGTCATGTTCAATTGGGGCATTTCACCCTGTTTGACTACCAGTTGCTATAGCCAATAAAGTTATTATATCTAAATCTAATCTACTGTACAGTACATGTAAATCCACAGATACATAATACACAAACAACATCCTGAAATAGATGTACCTGCATAAGCGAACACTCGGATTTTATACTTCTTCCAAGTTTCTTTGTCTGGCATTTCACAATTTTTCACCTTCTTTGAAGCACTTGTTCGTGGCCAGTAGCAGTATAGAGCCTTTAAAAACGAAATTTAAAACCTATCACTTTCAACAAAAGAATATTAACATGCCAGATGAATTACTACATGTACAACTTTATTATTTTAGGAATATTCCACTGAAGATTTGGCAGCAACTTATTTTAGCATTTTAAAGAGATTTTTCAATCTGAACACTACGATAAAATAAACATGATAAAACAATGTAATGTGCAGATCATATCTACACCCCTTTCTTGCTTATGAAAAAGATACTTAACCAAGCATGGTTGGAGAATTCATGAATAATCCCAGAGCTAAATTAATAGTACACTACATACCCCATCATGTGTCTCTATCCAATTTTCAGCAACAATTTCTACTGCCTTTTCAACAACAAATTCAATTACTGCAAATTTAACCATCTGAACGAGAAATACATAAACAATTTATTATTACCAACTTTCCTGTGACTTTAATCGCATCTGTCAGGAGGAGAAAAATCACAGCAAAAATCACCTGTGTAAATAAGAGTTAAAGGCTGATTTCCAGTCAGTGGAATTTTGCGCAGGGGTGGGATTTTTCTTTGTCTCACGAGCACTCGATCAGTACTAATCAAATTCAGAGCACAAAAGACAAAGAAAAATTCCACCCGCTTGCAAAATTCCACTGACTGGAAGAGCACTGGACAAACTAGCAACACCAATTCAATTGTAATTGAATAATAAACATTAGTGTCCAACACAAAACACAGACTATTTATTTTTCAATTACATTTTCCATGGGGCTGGTTGTACAAAGCCTGGATAGTTTATCCAATGGATAAGTCATTTAAGTGACTCATGGATAAAATTTAAGTTGTCTTTTTCAAAGCATTGAAAGCACTGTTCACTCACTAAGACGTTTCTGCCAGTCAGGCTATTCAGGTTTCATACAACTGGCCCCAGATTAATAGGTTACAAAAATTACCTGTTACAGTAGCTGTTAGTTGGTATGCAGTAATGCCATAAACAAAATTTTGGTTGGCCCAAGGTCAACTTTGAGTGCTTGTTTGTGTAACACCTCTGGAGGAAGCACTTTCATACTTGTCCACCGTTGATTTTCTTTGTGCACACCAATGAGGCGGGAATCACATGGAGTTACAAACAAAGGTTCAGTTCTCTCATAAAGTCGGCAAACAAAGCGTTTGTTCCCTCTTTCATCATTGCAACCAACCTCAACTACTTCACAGCATGATGAATCACTTAAAATGAAAGCATTATTTGGCTTCTTCAAGGCAACAGCAGCTTCAGAATCTGCACTTGAACAGATGTGACGGAGAGCGGAAGACTCGCTCAGACGTTTTACAATCTGTCCCAAAGGATTCTTTCCTGAGCGCACAAATCTTTTCAATTGTTGCATATAGTTCTCAAATGGGAAAGCACTACATGCATCTAAGCTCCCATACTTTTCTACGTCAGCAGCCAAATGCAGCATACTATGCACATTGTACACTAGAAACTCACTACCATACAAAAGTTGACCCTGCTCAACAAAGTATGTCAGCAATTCATTGGCATACTTTCTGTGCTTTCGAGCTAGGGTAGGGCTGACCAAAATGGAGCTGGCAACACTAAGACACAGAAAGTGGTCAAATAAATCAGGCCTCAGAATGCCATTTAGCACCAGCTTTCCAATGTACAAAAGAAACTGCCTGTATTCAGTAGCTTTCCACCTATCAACTTCTTTTAAACTTCTTGGCTTTCGTGCAAACAAGCTAGGTATAAAGGGCTTCAGATCAACCAGCTTAGCACTAATTTCCTCTACATGACCTGCAGAGATTCTTACTTCACGTTTTCCTCTTAACCAAATCAAAAGCAATTTTTTCATGACCCCTAAACACAGTTGGTGCATGTAGTCAATTGGAAATTGCTTAATCATATCGACAGGCAAGTTGCAGAAAGGACTTAAACCATGATGATGCTCAATGTTAACCTGCTCTCTGAAGGACAAATCAGTGCGTAGTTCAATGTCCTTAGAGTTTGTGTACACCACTCGACCAACCCACTTGCCTTTCTGTGTACACTTGTCACAGCCAAAATAACCAGAACATAGTTTAGTGGCTTTTACAAGGGCTCTAGCTGGAGCATCACAGACCACACAGCGCAATGAAACTGGGAGGGTTTTGTCACCATCTTGCAGTCCATGCTGCAGAACATTACCCAAATCTCTGGTTAGGTCTTCCAAAAATTCCAAATTACCTGGCTTAGAAGCTCCATATGTTAGTACCACTGGAAAGACAGTTACAGGTTGTACATTTACTATTGCACACAAAACAGGCCACAATGATTTGTTTGAACTTTTGAACAATGGCAGGCCATCAACATTCAGAGAAATTTCTAGGGAATCAGTTTTATCAACTATGGCTGGAGGATATTTCTTAAACTGCTTCAATAATTCACTGGCCACAGGAAAATAAACATACTCCATCCCTGACTTTGTCTGAATAGCAATGTCTCTTGTAGTTTTTAATAAAGTTCGTGCAGACGCAGGTAAATTTGGGTGGCCATTTTGCTTTAGAAGCATCAGCAGGCTATCTACTGCATTTTGCTTAATAAGGAATTTGCTGGCCCATTCTGCTAAACCCTCTTCAAGACAATCATCTTTCAACAACAGATCATCTTCAGAATCTGAAGAGCAACCGAAATCATTCCCCAGAGCTAGATCAATATCATTGTTTGGTGCATCAAAACAGATGTCTTCTAGACATGCACGCTTTGGTCTAGGTTGGGACTGTTCTGTGATATTTTCAGTGTCACGACTCATCGGCAGTGCACCATCAACATCAATAGGAAGTTCAAACATGTCATTGTTGTCATTCTCGACAGAATTAGCAATATTGTTTCTCAATATTCTAGATGCAGCAACCCAATGTCTTTGGTATTGTGCCCTATTTGCCATTATGTCATATACCACAGACTATAATACTATAATAACAAAAATGAGAAACAATTACAACTAAACTCATTTTGAAGAATTAATTAAATTTGGGCAACCATTAATCTTAGTCCTTGTGAGTTAGGTAAACAACCTACATGTACTTTCATGAGGTTTTCAAACTCAGATCAATTCAAGAATACCCCCCCCCCCTTCTGGTAGTCATATACTTGAATGACCCAAGTCAGCCATTCAAGTATACAGTAAGGCCCCAATTTTTATCATATTCATCAGATTTTGAAACTTTTACACTTGTAATTTTTGTAGAATGTTATCTTTCATTAAATCTCATTTAACTACGAGTACCGGTAATACTTTTACTGATGCTTGAAATGATTATTTTTCCAAGCACAAGAGCTTGGGATGTTGTGGTAAGTACTGTTTGCTTCACTTCTATGATTTTCACCAATCTTTGTTAGTTTGCTATATATTAGTAAACTATTAGTGGTAGTTGCAACTAAGAAAAATGAAAGTTATTCAACAAGATATGCTTTCGCAATAACTCAGTAACATTTATAACTTTCTTGTGTGTGTGTGTGTGTGTGGGGGGGGGGGGGGTACTTGAATCGCTGTAAATCTGTTGTTGTTTTTTGCTCTGGCTATCTAATGGCTAAAAACCCTGGCTCCAGTCTCTAGCTATGATATAATGTTACATTGTTATGCCATAATTATCACTATCTTTTACGAAATTAAGCTGTTTATATCTCAGCAAAAACAGCAAACCTTATACAAACATCACATTACTTCATGCAGTATTTACTGACCACGTGTATAGTCAATAATTATTTCATGTTTCCATATAAGCGACAAAATAAAACTGATAAAGGATCAACACAAATATAACTAGGAAAAGAATTACTTACTTTATAATATGAGCGACGATGGATTTAGACAACAGGCTTATGAGATGGGTTCTCGAAGCAAGATAGCTAGATGACAACAAGAAAAAAACCATGTTTTTTATTTTCACAGTGATATTCGAATAAATAGTCAAAATCAAACAACTTTTTAAAGTCTACAACAACCCCTCAACCTATGGAATGACCTGATTGCAAAACTAACTCCTCTTTAGCCAAATTAAGCTGTCTCTATCCCAGCAAAGACAGCAAATCTTACACAAACATCACATTGACCATGCAGTATTTAGTCCATATTATTTTCATGTTTCCCATACAAGCAACAACAAAAAAATCATACGGAATTAACACAAATATAACTAAGAAGAGATTTACTTACTTTAAAAGCGTTGATGGAATTGAACGACAAGTTTACCAGACGGATTCTCAAAGATGGATAGTTCGACGAAAACAGGATGGCTATGAAACAACAGTATACCTTCGCTCGCTGCATATCTGATGCACATGCGTGAAGAACCGCTGACCAGTAGAAAACGTTTTCCTGCGGGAACTCTTTCCCAGGCTCAAACGGTAAAGACCGTCATGCATGTACGAATTACGAAGCATATTTATTCCTGTTTTACATCATTAAATATATTTTACTATATTGTATATTGCTATTGTGTTCTCACAAAGAATTTTGAAGTTCAGTAAAAACGTTTAGTTCTTTTAGTTTTTTATTTACAAGGCTGGTGTGTACGACAGATCAGTTGTCTAACACAACTGGCCATACACTACATTAAATCTGATTCCTCGACAAAAACAACATAAATTGCGCGCGTAAGTATTAACGTTGATGAAATGTCATTGCATTTAAATGTACTTCAAACGTTGCAACGCTCGAAACGTCTGAGACACATAAATAGAACGTGTCTGAACAACGTTCATCTCGAACGTCAATACAACGTTCTCTTCACAAGGTCGTCGTTACCACAAACAAAAACAATGTTGTGGCAAAGTTGTGCAAATGTTAGGTCCGACCTAACCAAACCACAACCTTTTACCAACGTTGTGATTACGTTGTGTGCTAGCTGGGTTTCTTGTCCGAATTGGTCTTTGGTATTTTATTCTGGCTAACGCCAGACGATTTTATTCACCTCTGGGGAAGCCCCTGGACAGGAATGAGTTATAAACCATCTCTTTATAAACTATCTCTTTAAACTCTTTCTTGTCCGAATTGGTCTTTGGTATTTTATTCTGGCTAACGCCAGACGATTTCATTCACCTCTGGGGAAGCCCCCGGACAGGAATGAGTTATAAACTATCTCTTTAACTCTTTCTTGTCCGAATTGGTCTTTGGTATTTTATTCTGGCTAACGCCAGACGATTTTATTCACCTCTGGGGAAGCCCCCGGACAGGAATGAGTTATAAACTATCTCTTTAACTCTTTCTTGTCCGAATTGGTCTTTGGTATTTTATTCTGGCTAACGCCAGACGATTTTATTCACCTCTGGGGAAGCCCCCGGACAGGAATGAGTTATAAACTATCTCTTTAACTCTTTCTTGTCCGAATTGGTCTTTGGTATTTTATTCTGGCTAACGCCAGACGATTTTATTCACCTCTGGGGAAGCCCCCGGACAGGAATGAGTTATAAACTATCTCTTTAACTCTTTCTTGTCCGACTTCATGGGTCTATGCTCATCTTTTAGTGTTGTCTTGGAACATCGACCTTTACCACTTATCACCTGATTAATATTTTTCCACATCTCCTTAGGGTTGTCTTTATTTAAGTCGATATTTTTCTTACAACATTGGATTTTGGTAGTTTTGATTAATTTGTTAATTTCATTTCGCTTGGCTTTATATGCTTCATTTAAGCATTCGGACCTATTCTTCACTGCTTTCTTTTTCAGATAATCTCGTTGGTTCATCTCACGTCTAATGGCAGTTGTTAACCATGGAGCATATGTGCTTCTTACTTTTCGACACCGTTAAATATATTCTTAAACTGGTCCCACAATAAATCTGGATCGTTCTGATCCCAGTGTACTTTGTGCAAATGATGGAAAAGATGCGCATTAAAATAGTCGCCATTGTAATATTTTAGGTTTCTGCTTTCAACGATCTTTGGTCTGTCTCTGGGCACTGATAATTTTAAACATGCATAGACAAGACTGTGATCACTGATACCCATGTGGATCACACCACTTTTTAGGACTTTTTCTGGACGGTTGGTTGCAATTATGTCCAATAAAGTCTCAGTGGTACTAGTAATGCGAGTAGGACTTGTGATCAGTTGCTTCAATTGAAATAGCTGAAAAACATCCAATAATCTACGGGATTGGGCATTTAAAATTTGTGTAGAAAGGTCACAGTTCAAATCGCCTGTGATAATTAATTCTTTATCTTGCCCATCAAGTTGAGTGAGATAATTTTCAAATTGATCCATGAAAGCAATTTTATTATTTGGAGGGCGATAGATAGTGGTTAGTAATAGAGGCTTAGCTTTGGGTTTAGTAATCTCAATACAAACAGCGTCAACGGATTTGGGAACGAACTGAGACCTTTCTAACACATTCAAGATTCTCCTGGTATACACAGCCACCCCACCTCCGAATCGAGTTCTATCTTTTCGGAAGAGATCATATCCGGGGATATCAACCTCTTCATTTAAAATGGATTCATCCAGCCTTGTCTCATTAACTCATTCCTGTCCGGGGGCTTCCCCAGAGGTGAATAAAATCGTCTGGCGTTAGCCAGAATAAAATACCAAAGACCAATTCGGACAAGAAAGAGTTAAAGAGATAGTTTTTAAAGAGATAGTTTATAACTCATTCCTGTCCGGGGGCTTCCCCAGAGGTGAATAAAATCGTCTGGCGTTAGCCAGAATAAAATACCAAAGACCAATTCGGACAAGAAAGAGTTAAAGAGATAGTTTATAAAGAGATAGTTTATAACTCATTCCTGTCCAGGGGCTTCCCCAGAGGTGAATAAAATCGTCTGGCGTTAGCCAGAATAAAATACCAAAGACCAATTCGGACAAGAAAGGGTTAAAAAGAGATAGTTTATAACTCATTCCTGTCCAGGGGCTTCCCCAGAGGTGAATAAAATCGTCTGGCGTTAGCCAGAATAAAATACCAAAGACCAATTCGGACAAGAAAGAGTTAAAGAGATAGTTTATAACTCATTCCTGTCCAGGGGCTTCCCCAGAGGTGAATAAAATCGTCTGGCGTTAGCCAGAATAAAATACCAAAGACCAATTCGGACAAGAAAGAGTTAAAGAGATAGTTTATAACTCATTCCTGTCCGGGGGCTTCCCCAGAGGTGAATAAAATCGTCTGGCGTTAGCCAGAATAAAATACCAAAGACCAATTCGGACAAGAAAGAGTTAAAGAGATAGTTTATAACTCATTCCTGTCCGGGGGCTTCCCCAGAGGTGAATAAAATCGTCTGGCCTTAGCCAGAATAAAATACCAAAGACCAATTCGGACAAGAAAGAGTTAAAGAGATAGTTTATAACTCATTCCTGTCCAGGGGCTTCCCCAGAGGTGAATAAAATCGTCTGGCGTTAGCCAGAATAAAATACCAAAGACCAATTCGGACAAGAAAGAGTTAAAGAGATAGTTTATAACTCATTCCTGTCCAGGGGCTTCCCCAGAGGTGAATGAAATCGTCTGGCGTTAGCCAGAATAAAATACCAAAGACCAATTCGGACAAGAAAGAGTTAAAGAGATAGTTTATAACTCATTCCTGTCCGGGGGCTTCCCCAGAGGTGAATAAAATCGTCTGGCGTTAGCCAGAATAAAATACCAAAGACCAATTCGGACAAGAAAGAGTTAAAGAGATAGTTTATAACTCATTCCTGTCCGGGGGCTTCCCCAGAGGTGAATGAAATCGTCTGGCGTTAGCCAGAATAAAATACCAAAGACAATTCGGACAAGAAAGAATTAAAGAGATAGTTTATAAAGAGATAGTTTTTAAAGAGATAGTTTATAACTCATTCCTGTCCGGGGGCTTCCCCAGAGGTGAATGAAATCGTCTGGCGTTAGCCAGAATAAAATACCAAAGACCAATTCGGACAAGAAAGAGTTAAAGAGATAGTTTATAACTCATTCCTGTCCGGGGGCTTCCCCAGAGGTGAATAAAATCGTCTGGCGTTAGCCAGAATAAAATACCAAAGACCAATTCGGACAAGAAAGAGTTAAAGAGATAGTTTATAACTCATTCCTGTCCGGGGGCTTCCCCAGAGGTGAATGAAATCGTCTGGCGTTAGCCAGAATAAAATACCAAAGACCAATTCGGACAAGAAAGAGTTAAAGAGATAGTTTATAACTCATTCCTGTCCGGGGGCTTCCCCAGAGGTGAATGAAATCGTCTGGCGTTAGCCAGAATAAAATACCAAAGACCAATTCGGACAAGAAAGAGTTAAAGAGATAGTTTATAACTCATTCCTGTCCGGGGGCTTCCCCAGAGGTGAATAAAATCGTCTGGCGTTAGCCAGAATAAAATACCAAAGACCAATTCGGACAAGAAAGAGTTAAAGAGATAGTTTATAAAGAGATAGTTTTTAAAGAGATAGTTTATAACTCATTCCTGTCCGGGGGCTTCCCCAGAGGTGAATGAAATCGTCTGGCGTTAGCCAGAATAAAATACCAAAGACAATTCGGACAAGAAAGAATTAAAGAGATAGTTTATAACTCATTCCTGTCCGGGGGCTTCCCCAGAGGTGAATGAAATCGTCTGGCGTTAGCCAGAATAAAATACCAAAGACCAATTCGGACAAGAAAGAGTTAAAGAGATAGTTTATAACTCATTCCTCTCCGGGGGCTTCCCCAGAGGTGAATAAAATCGCCTCGCGTTAGCCAGAATAAAATACCAAAGACCAATTCGGACAAGAAAGAGTTAAAGAGATAGTTTATAACTCATTCCTCTCCGGGGGCTTCCCCAGAGGTGAATAAAATCGCCTGGCGTTAGCCAGAATAAAATACCAAAGACCAATTCGGACAAGAAAGAGTTAAAGAGATAGTTTATAACTCATTCCTGTCCGGGGGCTTCCCAGAGGTGAATAAAATCGTCTGGCGTTAGCCAGAATAAAATACCAAAGACCAATTCGGACAAGAAAGAGTTAAAGAGATAGTTTATAACTCATTCCTGTCCGGGGGCCTCCCCAGAGGTGAATAAAATCGTCTGGCGTTAGCCAGAATAAAATACCAAAGACCAATTCGGACAAGAAAGAGTTAAAGAGATAGTTTATAACTCATTCCTGTCCGGGGGCTTCCCCAGAGGTGAATAAAATCGTCTGGCGTTAGCCAGAATAAAATACCAAAGACCAATTCGGACAAGAAAGGGTTAAAGAGATAGTTTATAACTCATTCCTGTCCGGGGGCTTCCCCAGAGGTGAATAAAATCGTCTGGCGTTAGCCAGAATAAAATACCAAAGACCAATTCGGACAAGAAAGAGTTAAAGAGATAGTTTATAACTCATTCCTGTCCGGGGGCTTCCCCAGAGGTGAATAAAATCGTCTGGCGTTAGCCAGAATAAAATACCAAAGACCAATTCGGACAAGAAAGAGTTAAAGAGATAGTTTTTAAAGAGATAGTTTATAACTCATTCCTGTCCGGGGGCTTCCCCAGAGGTGAATAAAATCGTCTGGCGTTAGCCAGAATAAAATACCAAAGACCAATTCGGACAAGAAAGAGATAGTTTTTAAAGAGATAGTTTATAACTCATTCCTGTCCGGGGGCTTCCCCAGAGGTGAATAAAATCGTCTGGCGTTAGCCAGAATAAAATACCAAAGACCAATTCGGACAAGAAAGAGTTAAAGAGATAGTTTATAAAGAGATAGTTTTTAAAGAGATAGTTTATAACTCATTCCTGTCCAGGGGCTTCCCCAGAGGTGAATGAAATCGCCTGGCGTTAGCCAGAATAAAATACCAAAGACCAATTCGGACAAGAAAGAGTTAAAGAGATAGTTTATAAAGAGATAGTTTATAACTCATTCCTGTCCGGGGGCTTCCCCACAGGTGAATAAAATCGTCTGGCGTTAGCCAGAATAAAATACCAAAGACCAATTCGGACAAGAAAGGGTTAAAGAGATAGTTTATAACTCATTCCTGTCCGGGGGCTTCCCCAGAGGTGAATGAAATCGTCTGGCGTTAGCCAGAATAAAATACCAAAGACCAATTCGGACAAGAAAGAGTTAAAGAGATAGTTTATAACTCATTCCTCTCCGGGGGCTTCCCCAGAGGTGAATAAAATCGCCTCGCGTTAGCCAGAATAAAATACCAAAGACCAATTCGGACAAGAAAGAGTTAAAGAGATAGTTTATAACTCATTCCTCTCCGGGGGCTTCCCCAGAGGTGAATAAAATCGCCTGGCGTTAGCCAGAATAAAATACCAAAGACCAATTCGGACAAGAAAGAGTTAAAGAGATAGTTTATAACTCATTCCTGTCCGGGGGCCTCCCCAGAGGTGAATAAAATCGTCTGGCGTTAGCCAGAATAAAATACCAAAGACCAATTCGGACAAGAAAGAGTTAAAGAGATAGTTTATAACTCATTCCTGTCCGGGGGCTTCCCCAGAGGTGAATAAAATCGTCTGGCGTTAGCCAGAATAAAATACCAAAGACCAATTCGGACAAGAAAGAGTTAAAGAGATAGTTTATAACTCATTCCTGTCCAGGGGCTTCCCCAGAGGTGAATAAAATCGTCTGGCGTTAGCCAGAATAAAATACCAAAGACCAATTCGGACAAGAAAGAGTTAAAGAGATAGTTTATAACTCATTCCTGTCCAGGGGCTTCCCCAGAGGTGAATAAAATCGTCTGGCGTTAGCCAGAATAAAATACCAAAGACCAATTCGGACAAGAAAGAGTTAAAGAGATAGTTTATAACTCATTCCTGTCCAGGGGCTTCCCCAGAGGTGAATAAAATCGTCTGGCGTTAGCCAGAATAAAATACCAAAGACCAATTCGGACAAGAAAGAGTTAAAGAGATAGTTTATAACTCATTCCTGTCCAGGGGCTTCCCCAGAGGTGAATAAAATCGTCTGGCGTTAGCCAGAATAAAATACCAAAGACCAATTCGGACAAGAAAGAGTTAAAGAGATAGTTTATAACTCATTCCTGTCCAGGGGCTTCCCCAGAGGTGAATAAAATCGTCTGGCGTTAGCCAGAATAAAATACCAAAGACCAATTCGGACAAGAAAGAGTTAAAGAGATAGTTTATAACTCATTCCTGTCCGGGGCTTCCCAGAGTGAATAAAATCGTCTGTTAGCGAATAAATCAAGACATTGACAAGAAAGAGTTAAAGAGATATTTATAACTCATTCCTGTCCGGGGCTTCCCAGAGGTGAATAAAATCGTCTGGCGTTAGCCAGAATAAAATACCAAAGACCAATTCGGACAAGAAAGAGTTAAAGAGATAGTTTATAACTCATTCCTGTCCAGGGGCTTCCCCAGAGGTGAATAAAATCGTCTGGCGTTAGCCAGAATAAAATACCAAAGACCAATTCGGACAAGAAAGAGTTAAAGAGATAGTTTATAACTCATTCCTGTCCGGGGGCTTCCCCAGAGGTGAATAAAATCGTCTGGCGTTAGCCAGAATAAAATACCAAAGACCAATTCGGACAAGAAAGAGTTAAAGAGATAGTTTATAACTCATTCCTGTCCAGGGGCTTCCCCAGAGGTGAATAAAATCGTCTGGCGTTAGCCAGAATAAAATACCAAAGACCAATTCGGACAAGAAAGAGTTAAAGAGATAGTTTATAACTCATTCCTGTCCAGGGGCTTCCCCAGAGGTGAATAAAATCGTCTGGCGTTAGCCAGAATAAAATACCAAAGACCAATTCGGACAAGAAAGAGTTAAAGAGATAGTTTATAACTCATTCCTCTCCGGGGGCTTCCCCAGAGGTGAATAAAATCGTCTGGCGTTAGCCAGAATAAAATACCAAAGACCAATTCGGACAAGAAAGAGTTAAAGAGATAGTTTATAACTCATTCCTGTCCAGGGGCTTCCCCAGAGGTGAATAAAATCGTCTGGCGTTAGCCAGAATAAAATACCAAAGACCAATTCGGACAAGAAAGAGTTAAAGAGATAGTTTATAACTCATTCCTGTCCAGGGGCTTCCCCAGAGGTGAATAAAATCGTCTGGCGTTAGCCAGAATAAAATACCAAAGACCAATTCGGACAAGAAAGAGTTAAAGAGATAGTTTATAACTCATTCCTGTCCAGGGGCTTCCCCAGAGGTGAATAAAATCGTCTGGCGTTAGCCAGAATAAAATACCAAAGACCAATTCGGACAAGAAAGAGTTAAAGAGATAGTTTATAACTCATTCCTGTCCAGGGGCTTCCCCAGAGGTGAATAAAATCGTCTGGCGTTAGCCAGAATAAAATACCAAAGACCAATTCGGACAAGAAAGAGTTAAAGAGATAGTTTATAACTCATTCCTGTCCAGGGGCTTCCCCAGAGGTGAATAAAATCGTCTGGCGTTAGCCAGAATAAAATACCAAAGACCAATTCGGACAAGAAAGAGTTAAAGAGATAGTTTATAACTCATTCCTGTCCAGGGGCTTCCCCAGAGGTGAATAAAATCGTCTGGCGTTAGCCAGAATAAAATACCAAAGACCAATTCGGACAAGAAAGAGTTAAAGAGATAGTTTATAACTCATTCCTGTCCAGGGGCTTCCCCAGAGGTGAATAAAATCGTCTGGCGTTAGCCAGAATAAAATACCAAAGACCAATTCGGACAAGAAAGAGTTAAAGAGATAGTTTATAACTCATTCCTGTCCAGGGGCTTCCCCAGAGGTGAATAAAATCGTCTGGCGTTAGCCAGAATAAAATACCAAAGACCAATTCGGACAAGAAAGAGTTAAAGAGATAGTTTATAACTCATTCCTGTCCAGGGGCTTCCCCAGAGGTGAATAAAATCGTCTGGCGTTAGCCAGAATAAAATACCAAAGACCAATTCGGACAAGAAAGAGTTAAAGAGATAGTTTATAACTCATTCCTGTCCAGGGGCTTCCCCAGAGGTGAATAAAATCGTCTGGCGTTAGCCAGAATAAAATACCAAAGACCAATTCGGACAAGAAAGAGTTAAAGAGATAGTTTATAACTCATTCCTGTCCAGGGGCTTCCCCAGAGGTGAATAAAATCGTCTGGCGTTAGCCAGAATAAAATACCAAAGACCAATTCGGACAAGAAAGAGTTAAAGAGATAGTTTATAACTCATTCCTGTCCAGGGGCTTCCCCAGAGGTGAATAAAATCGTCTGGCGTTAGCCAGAATAAAATACCAAAGACCAATTCGGGACAAGAAAGAGTTAAAGAGAATAAAGAGATAGTTTATAACTCATTTCTTTCATAAACTATCTCTTTAACTCTTTCTTGTCCGAATTGGTCTTTGGTATTTTATTCTGGCTAACGCCAGACGATTTTATTCACCTCTGGGACCGGACAGGAATGAGTTATAAACTATCTCTTTAACCTCTGGCTAACGCCAGACGATTTTATTCACCTCTGGGAGCCGGACAGGAATGAGTTATAAACTATCTCTTTAACTCTTTCTTGTCCGAATTGGTCTTTGGTATTTTATTCTGGCTAACGCCAGACGATTTTATTCACCTCTGGGGAAGCCCCCGGACAGGAATGAGTTATAAACTATCTCTTTAACTCTTTCTTGTCGAATTGGTCTTTGGTATTTTATTCTGGCTAACGCCAGACGATTTTATTCACCTCTGGGGAAGCCCCCGGACAGGAATGAGTTATAAACTATCTCTTTAACTCTTTCTTGTCCGAATTGGTCTTTGGTATTTTATTCTCGGCTAACGCCAGACGATTTTATTCACCTCTGGGGAAGCCCCCTGGACAGGAATGAGTTATAAACTATCTCTTTAACTCTTTCTTGTCCGAATGGTCTTTGGTATTTTATTCTGGCTAACGCCAGACGATTTTATTCACCTCTGGGGAAGCCCCTGGACAGGAATGAGTTATAAACTATCTCTTTAACTCTTTCTTGTCCGAATTGGTCTTTGGTATTTTATTCTGGCTAACGCCAGACGATTTTATTCACCTCTGGGGAAGCCCCTGGACAGGAATGAGTTATAAACTATCTCTTTAACTCTTTCTTGTCCGAATTGGTCTTTGGTATTTTATTCTGGCTAACGCCAGACGATTTTATTCACCTCTGGGGAAGCCCCTGGACAGGAATGAGTTATAAACTATCTCTTTAACTCTTTCTTGTCCGAATTGGTCTTTGGTATTTTATTCTGGCTAACGCCAGACGATTTTATTCACCTCTGGGGAAGCCCCTGGACAGGAATGAGTTATAAACTATCTCTTTAACTCTTTCTTGTCCGAATTGGTCTTTGGTATTTTATTCTGGCTAACGCCAGACGATTTTATTCACCTCTGGGGAAGCCCCTGGACAGGAATGAGTTATAAACTATCTCTTTAACTCTTTCTTGTCCGAATTGGTCTTTGGTATTTTATTCTGGCTAACGCCAGACGATTTTATTCACCTCTGGGGAAGCCCCTGGACAGGAATGAGTTATAAACTATCTCTTTAACTCTTTCTTGTCCGAATCGGTCTTTGGTATTTTATTCTGGCTAACGCCAGACGATTTTATTCACCTCTGGGGAAGCCCCCTGGACAGGAATGAGTTATAAACTATCTCTTTAACTCTTTCTTGTCCGAATCGGTCTTTGGTATTTTATTCTGGCTAACGCCAGACGATTTTATTCACCTCTGGGGAAGCCCCTGGACAGGAATGAGTTATAAACTATCTCTTTAACTCTTTCTTGTCCGAATTGGTCTTTGGTATTTTATTCTGGCTAACGCCAGACGATTTTATTCACCTCTGGGGAAGCCCCTGGACAGGAATGAGTTATAAACTATCTCTTTAACTCTTTCTTGTCCGAATTGGTCTTTGGTATTTTATTCTGGCTAACGCCAGACGATTTTATTCACCTCTGGGGAAGCCCCTGGACAGGAATGAGTTATAAACTATCTCTTTAACTCTTTCTTGTCCGAATCGGTCTTTGGTATTTTATTCCGGCTAACGCCAGACGATTTTATTCACCTCTGGGGAAGCCCCTGGACAGGAATGAGTTATAAACTATCTCTTTAACTCTTTCTTGTCCGAATTGGTCTTTGGTATTTTATTCTGGCTAACGCCAGACGATTTTATTCACCTCTGGGGAAAGCCCCGGACAGGAATGAGTTATAAACTATCTCTTTAACTCTTTCTTGTCCGAATTGGTCTTTGGTATTTTATTCTGGCTAACGCCAGACGATTTTATTCACCTCTGGGGAAGCCCCTGGACAGGAATGAGTTATAAACTATCTCTTTAACTCTTTCTTGTCCGAATTGGTCTTTGGTATTTTATTCTGGCTAACGCCAGACGATTTTATTCACCTCTGGGGAAGCCCCTGGACAGGAATGAGTTATAAACTATCTCTTTAACTCTTTCTTGTCCGAATTGGTCTTTGGTATTTTATTCTGGCTAACGCCAGACGATTTTATTCACCTCTGGGGAAGCCCCTGGACAGGAATGAGTTATAAACTATCTCTTTAACTCTTTCTTGTCCGAATTGGTCTTTGGTATTTTATTCTGGCTAACGCCAGACGATTTTATTCACCTCTGGGGAAGCCCCTGGACAGGAATGAGTTATAAACTATCTCTTTAACTCTTTCTTGTCCGAATTGGTCTTTGGTATTTTATTCTGGCTAACGCCAGACGATTTTATTCACCTCTGGGGAAGCCCCTGGACAGGAATGAGTTATAAACTATCTCTTTAACTCTTTCTTGTCAGAATTGGTCTTTAGTATTTTATTCTGGCTAACGCCAGACGATTTTATTCACCTCTGGGGAAGCCCCCGGACAGGAATGAGTTATAAACTATCTCTTTAACTCTTTCTTGTCCGAATCGGTCTTTGGTATTTTATTCTGGCTAACGCCAGTAGATTTTCTTCACCTCTGGGGAAGCCCCTGGACAGGAATGAGTTATTATAAACTATCTCTTTAACTCTTTCTTGTCCGAATTGGTCTTTGGTATTTTATTCTGGCTAACGCCAGACGATTTTATTCACCTCTGGGGAAGCCCCTGGACAGGAATGAGTTATAAACTATCTCTTTAACTCTTTCTTGTCCGAATTGGTCTTTGGTATTTTATTCTGGCTAACGCCAGACGATTTTATTCACCTCTGGGGAAGCCCCTGGACAGGAATGAGTTATAAACTATCTCTTTAACTCTTTCTTGTCCGAATTGGTCTTTGGTATTTTATTCTGGCTAACGCCAGACGATTTTATTCACCTCTGGGGAAGCCCCTGGACAGGAATGAGTTATAAACTATCTCTTTAACTCTTTCTTGTCCGAATGTCTTTGGTATTTTATTCTGGCTAACGCCAGACGATTTTATTCACCTCTGGGGAAGCCCCTGGACAGGAATGAGTTATAAACTATCTCTTTAACTCTTTCTTGTCCGAATTGGTCTTTGGTATTTTATTCTGGCTAACGCCAGACGATTTTATTCACCTCTGGGGAAGCCCCTGGACAGGAATGAGTTATAAACTATCTCTTTAACTCTTTCTTGTCCGAATTGGTCTTTGGTATTTTATTCTGGCTAACGCCAGACGATTTTATTCACCTCTGGGGAAGCCCCTGGACAGGAATGAGTTATAAACTATCCCTTTAACCCTTTCTTGTCCGAATTCCTCTTTAGTATTTTATTCTGGCTAACGCCAGACGATTTTATTCACCACTGGGGAAGCCCCGGGACAGGAATGAGATATTATAAACTATCCCTTTAACCCTTTCTTGTCCGAATCGGTCTTTAGTATTTTATTCTGGCTAACGCCAGACGATTTTATTCACCTCTGGGGAAGCCCCTGGACAGGAATGAGTTATAAACTATCTCTTTAACTCTTTCTTGTCCGAATTGGTCTTTGGTATTTTATTCTGGCTAACGCCAGACGATTTTATTCACCTCTGGGGAAGCCCCCGGACAGGAATGAGTTATAAACTATCCCTTTAACCCTTTCTTGTCCGAATTGGTCTTTAGTATTTTATTCTGGCTAACGCCAGACGATTTTATTCACCTCTGGGGAAGCCCCCGGACAGGAATGAGTTATAAACTATCTCTTTAACTCTTTCTTGTCCGAATTGGTCTTTGGTATTTTATTCTGGCTAACGCCAGACGATTTTATTCACCTCTGGGGAAGCCCCTGGACAGGAATGAGTTATAAACTATCTCTTTAACTCTTTCTTGTCCGAATTGGTCTTTGGTATTTTATTCGGCTAACGCCAGACGATTTTATTCACCTCTGGGGAAGCCCCCGGACAGGAATGAGTTATAAACTATCCCTTTATAAACTATCCCTTTATAAACTATCCCTTTAACCCTTTCTTGTCCGAATTGGGCTTTAGTATTTTATTCTGGCTAACGCCAGACGATTTTATTCACCTCTGGGGAAGCCCCCGGACAGGAATGAGTTATAAACTATCCCTTTATAAACTATCCCTTTATAAACTATCCCTTTAACCCTTTCTTGTCCGAATTGGGCTTTAGTATTTTATTCTGGCTAACGCCAGACGATTTTATTCACCTCTGGGGAAGCCCCCGGACAGGAATGAGTTATAAACTATCCCTTTCTTGTCCGAATTGGTCTTTAGTAATTTATTCTGGCTAACGCCAGAGGATTTTATTCACCTCTGGGGAAGCCCCCGGACAGGAATGAGTTATAAACTATCCCTTTAACCCTTTCTTGTCCGAATTGGTCTTTAGTATTTTATTCTGGCTAACGCCAGACGATTTTATTCACCTCTGGGGAAGCCCCCGGACAGGAATGAGTTATAAACTATCCCTTTAACCCTTTCTTGTCCGAATTGGTCTTTAGTATTTTATTCTGGCTAACGCCAGACGATTTTATTCACCTCTGGGGAAGCCCCCGGACAGGAATGAGTTATAAACTATCCCTTTATAAACTATCCCTTTATAAACTATCCCTTTAACCCTTTCTTGTCCGAATTGGGCTT